>APFE030016953.1:168544-180467 GCA_000404065.3 Pinus taeda
TTTCTCTTTGATATCTAGGATTTGGCCAATAGGATCCCTAAAGGAGTATACTTCCACACTCTGTCGCCTTTCTAATATTTGAGTCTATGAGGTGGAAGGTTCTTGTGTACCCCCTGAAGGAGTGGTATGTCTACTTTCTGCTCCTACAGTTCATGTTGTCTCCTTAGTATACTCCTACTCTGAAAATGGGTTTAACCCTTGCCTCTTGACATAGGTTGGGGAAATAGGTCTATTAAAGGGGGTGGCCTCCTCTCTGTCTCTTTTTAGATTCCTCTCCTCATTTGGAGGAGTCTGCAAAATGGGAGGATTTCTCATGATTTGCTCTGGTGGAGAAAGCTCTTCTGAAATCTCAGGTTGTTCAGATTCCTCTGGCAGCTTTGTTCCCTCTGAGTGTTTTGAGGCTTCTGGTTGCTCTGAAGATTGTTGCTCCGATGGGCCTAGTTGCTCTGTTGTTTGTTCAGTGTGTCTTTGTGATTGACTTTCTTCTGGCACCTGTATAAATGAATCCTCATCAAGTCTTCTATCTAAATTAATCAATACATTGTTGACAACAACTTCTATACTATCCTGGTCTACCAAAGTGTTTTCCACCCATTCAAACTGATTTGCATATTGTTCAATTTCAGGGATTCTATGGTGGATATAAGGAGATAATTTATTTTTCTGTCTCCTATTGCAAATGAAGTCATAAGGATCATATCTCCAAATGAAACTTTGTTTTAACCCTAGTTTTTGGAGAAATTCCTCTGCTACTTTTCCTGCTTCTCTACTGTTACATATGAAAGGACCAAGATGATCTTTTATCCTAAGTTGAGCCTTCATCTTGGCTTTCACAAAATGCACCTCATTTGAATTGATCATCTGTCTGTAGTACTCCAGGGCAAATAATCTCATAGGGAGGTATCTGGGTAGTTTATAGGGAGGCAGCTCACATCCATAGATTTTGATTTCAGTGTGGTTTTGGTACAAGTACCAATCCCCCACTTTATACTATTTTGATAACTGAAGGACCTTCCTGATGTCTGCACTAATTCTGGGTGGAGGACTTCCTAGCAACATAGTTGTCACTGGGTGTATAAAGAGGTCTATGAAGTCAGTATAAGAATATTGAGATTCAAATTGGTGGGTCAACACAATCCAGAAGACCATTGATCTAGGGTTTCCTCTGGTATCAAGCTTTTGGAAGGTGATTGGAAATTTATCAGCTTGATAATACAAAAACAAATAATATTTAAATACTCTTTCATTTTCTAACCTCATGAATTGATCATGCATTTTATTAGCAATGAACTTAGCATAATCAAACATGATGGCTAGTGGTTGGCCAGGAGAGTAGATGGACATAAAGGTTATAATGATTTCATCAACAAACTCACTTGTAGTATAACCTAACACATTGGATATCATGTCTATGATGTCTCGGCCAAGGTCATAGAATATAGTCCATAAATAAGGGGGAGGCCCGGGAGATTCTTTTGGAGTGTATTTTTCTGCCCTAATTAAGGTCTGGTATAACCAAGCAAGGTGAATTGAGGTGAGTGTAGGGTATTTGTTCAGCGAATCCCCAATAGAAAGAGGAGTCAGCCTTTGGCTCGGTTATAATTGTAGCATTTCATTTATGGACTCCGTAGTGATAGTGAACAATATAGATTGGTCAGGGGTTCTTACTGCTCTTTGGTTGGGATCATAGTTCATGTGGCAGTAATGTACAATCTCTGGGAAAATGTGAACTCTGGGGAATTGGTTTTTGGGTAATCCTAACTCCCAAAGCCCCATATTGTCTGCATGATTGAGGTACTGGTCTTTATACCTGCAAGATAGTTTCAGAGGGGATTCTGAGATAGAGGAATCTTTAATCTGGAAATCCTTATCAACCAGTGGTAGATGGTCTAAATCCTTGTGAGGAGTCATAATGGGCATGACACTCAAAGAAATTGGGGCATCCATCCTTGGTTCTTATTGATTCAAGGACGGGGGCAAAGGGTTTCAGAGAATTTTGGGAAAAACTGGTCTAATTTAGGTATTTCGAAGTCACTAGGCAACGTATTTCACTAAATTACTTAGTATTTGGAGTAATTTCATTCAGGTTTGGCAAGAAAACAGGGTTTTTCAGTGAAATTGGGGTAAATACCTGTTTCGGATGTCAAACGAAGTAATAGCGATGGTGCACCATTTGCAGGAAGCGCACATAGTTGAAAGGTGGTCAAGAATTTTAGTAGGTTCAGTCAGTTGACGGTTAGTAGCACGCTGATGGTTTGAACGCACTCTGTGTTTTGCATGGAGTCATAATGTTCCTTTTCACGATAAAATGAAAAATTATAAGTTTTTTGGTTTTATGTGTAAAGTAAATGACTTTGGCGGGTACATGGGAAAATGGCAGTTGGCGCCAACGGGGGATGTGACGTTTTGGCGTGTAGTGGATGTGGTAAGCAGAATCCATCGCACTGATTTTTGGGATAAGTGGTTTTGGGGGGAGGCCCCCATATGCCATTCATCGGGCACCACGTAGCGGCGGAGTGAATAGTGAAACCGCTCACATCGGGTGGGTAAAGGTCGGCCTTCGGAGGCCGCCCGATATGAGTGTCGACTGTTGGATCTGAAGGGGTCAAATCGCATGGTGATCGGGGTGATGATTTGATCGGAGAGTTAATGGAGGGGCCCGACTGGGTTTTAATGAGCGGAAGTATTAACTGTGGATTAGGGAGGCTTTAATGACATTCGGGGTGATTTGATTGGTGGAACAAGTTATTAATTAATCACTGATTGATTAATTAACCCTTTTTTATTCACCAAAGGGTTATGGTTCTTAATTGGTCGTTGATCGACTAATTAATCCATCTAATAATGTTTATTAATAAGGATTATATTTCAAACCTTGGGGGTGGGATATTATCATATGGGTTTTACTAAAATATACGGGAAAAGGGTATTTTTTGGGGAATTAATAAATAATGTTAGAAGTAAATGGGAGTAGAAAACAAAATGTGCTAAGTATAATGTTTTTTAAGTTTATTTTCATTTCACAATACACATTATAACTTAGGCTAAAATGCCCATTTGTGGGTTTTTGTGGAAAAAAAGGGGTTTTGTATGGAGGTAATTGCTTTCCCTAGGAAAATGGTGATTTTACCTTAGGAAAATGGATTTCTTAGAGGAAATGAATGAATAGAAGGGGGTGAATGTTGGTGATGGGGCTTTTAGTACTTAGACCCTATAAGTTATTGGGCCGAAGGTCCGGTCCCTCCAGAAGTCAGAGAAATGCTCTGAGCCCCTTTAACTTAAGGTTTTAGGTACTTTTGTCTTTACTTATGGGAAATTGGTAAATTAAGGGTAAAATGAATGGGGAAATTAACCACCTAACTTTATGTAACTGCTCAATTATCATCCATGCTTTAGTAACTTGATGATGAAAGTAAATGGTATGATCTTAACTAATCATTCTTCATAATTATGCAACCATTCAACTACTTACCCATCTACTCATCCTACCATTTTTTCTACTCTTTATTAGGGTGCACTTAAGCTGGCAAACCCTTATCAAAATCTTTTTCTTTCTTCTTACAATGGAAATCTATATAAGTCTATCCCTTTTACATCCAAGGGCTCATATTAAACTGTTGAGCTCCTTTTATTTACTCTACCTATCTACTTATATGCCAAGATTAAACAATTTGGTCAGATTTTATTCTCTATCTCTAAACATGAGATTCAAAGCATGAAATAACCAAGATTAAACTGTTTGATTACCATGGATTGTGGCATGAATAACAAGTTGCACACAATCATTATTATGCATAAAAAGTAAATGGAGTGGCATTTGGACTTGCACACTTTCACAGTCTTTTTCATTTTCCTTGGGGTTCATTTTTCATCTTTTTTGACCTTTTTCATCCTTTTTGTCCTTTGATTTTTCTTTTAGGACATACCCTCTTTAAATTTTTGAAATTTTTGATTTTTTGAATATGGAAAACATTAGAGAAAGAAAAGGTATATATATTACAAGTTTAATATCAGCCATTCATAAATTATGACTCCTATTGGTATAGGAACCTAACAGCCCATATATAAAAAAACATTGCAAAATAAATGGGTTTACAAGTTGAAGGAAGAAGATGGAGGTAAACATAGGTATAAGGCTATACTTGTGGTGAAGGGGATTTCACAAAAGAAAGGTATATAATTTGATGAAACGTTTTCTCATGTTGTTAAAATGACTTCAATCAGAACTATTTTAAGTTTAGTGGTAGCAGAAAATTTGCATCTTGAGCAGTTAGATGTAAAGACATCATTTCTCAATGGGGATTTGGATGAAGAAATATATATGAAACAGCCACAGGGTATGAGGTCAAAGGGAAGGAGAAATTACTATATAGATTGAAGAAGAACTTGTATGGCCTAAAACAGGCTCCAAGGCAATGGTATCTAAAATTTTACAGGTTTATGTTTGAACAAGGTTATACTAGATGTCACTCAGATCATTATGTTTATCTTAAGAAACAAAATGATGGCAGCTATATTATATTTCTATTGTATGTACATGACATGCTTATTGCAGGTTCTAACATGAAGGAAATAAATTTGCGCAAAGGAACATTGGAAAATTCATTTACAATGAAGGATTTGGGTGCTGCAAAACAAATCCTTGGTATGAGAATAACCAAAGACAAGAAAAAATATCAAATTAACATTCTCTCAGAGTAAGTACATAGAAAATGTGTTGGAAATATTTAATATGCAGAATGAAAAACCAGTTAGTACAGATTTGGCTAGTCATTTCAAATTAAGTAGGGAGATGTGTCCCAAGACTTAGGAAGAGATAAATTATGTGCAAAGATCCATATGCATCAATAGTTGGAAGCTTAATGTATGCAATGGTCTACACAAGGACTGAAATTGCACATGTAGTGGGAGTTGTAAGCGGGTATATGAACAATCTAGGAAAAGATCATTGGATGGAAGTGAAGTGGATTATTACGTATTTGAGAGGTACCACAAATCAATCATTATGATTTGGTGGTTCAAACATGGCTCTACAGGGATATGTTGATGCAGATGTGGTAGGTGATAGAGATAACAGGAGGAGCACCATAGCGTATGTGTCTACTTTAGGTGAAATAGTTGTTTGTTGGGTTTCAAAGTTGCAAAAGATTCTTTCACTTTAAAAATCAGAAGTAGGGTATGTTGCTGCTACAGAGGCTAGTAAAGAAATAATTTGGTTACAAAGGTTTATGGATGAGTTGGGAAAAAATAAGGAGATGGGCAAGTTATACAGTAACAACCATAGTGCCATTCATCTTGCAAAGCACTCAACATTTCATTCCAAGACTAAACATATATATCCCAAGTACCATTTCATACGGTCAGTGTTGGAAGATGGATAATTGAAGCTAGAAAAGATAAAAACTAGCCAGGATCCTACAAACATGTTAACAAAATTTATAACCAGGGAGACACTAAGATCCTAATCAATTTCAATTGGTCTTTAAGTATGAAGAAGAAGATGAGAAAGAACTAGGTCCAAAGTGGAAGCATTTTTTTAGCAAGTGAAGTAGCAATGGAGTTGATATAATTAGTCTCCAAGTGGAAGATTGTTCGGTGTGGAGCCTAATTATGTTCCTAATTATCCAAAGGTTTTTGTTTTCAGTTGCATTGGATCCTTGTTCCTAACGAGGAAACAACAATTTTTATGAGCCCCCCCTTGGCAAAGGTTCAGGGGCAGTGCCCCTGAAACTAAAAATAGATGAAAATTGCCTTGTAAAATATTTTAATTCCGTAGTCAAACTGGGTCATTCATTAGGTGGATGATGTGGTAGTAAAAGTTATGTTAATTTAGGTTTTTTCATCCCTATAAGGCAACCCCTCGGTTTATATGAGGGAATTGTATTCAAGTTATGGATTATTATTCTGAGCAAGAGAGAGAGAAGAGATAGTGTGAGAGCAAAGAGGAAATTACTGTGGATCTGTTATAGGTTGTATCTCTTCATTTTACTGGATAATATAAAAGGAAGGACTGGTTGTTTCTATGTGGATGTAGCCCAAATTGGGTGAACCACGTATATCTGTCTCTCTTGTTTTATGCATTTCTATATTTTTTTTCCATAATATTTTATGTGTTCCATTTCTCTGTAATATATAATTTTTCTAACATAAATATTAGTAATGGTTGAAAATTAACAATGGAAAAACATGTGACAACTCACATATTAATGGGTGGAGATAGAATGAAAAATTGAAACCAAACTACCCTACCAATGACCATAAATTAAACATGACATTGACTAAATAATCAACTTGTTTATCACCACTATTCACACGAATTGACACTTTTCTAGAAAAGGAAATAGAAACTAATATATTGTAGCCATTGAATTAACAATAGTTGAGACATGAACCTCATTAGAGAAATTTTGAGGTAAAAAATGGGTCTCAAAACAAAAATGTACAACAATGATCAACTTTATAAGAACCAATAAGATTCAATATCATGATGTCAACAACGAGGGATAATTCACCTTTTTTGGAGTAAAAAGATAATAAAAAAATTAACAAAATAAAAAATCTACTCTTTCAACCCATATTTTCAACTTATATCCCCATGATTTTACTCAAATTTTGAGCAGGAGCACTCATTGGATGCAAAAAATAAATTTCCATCCAAGGACTATCCATCTTACATACTTTCGATGGACCCTACTACATGAAAAATGTGAAATACATGAAAAAATGTGATTGCAATCATGTTTTTCTTGTATTTCACATTTTTTTATATAGTAGGGTCCATTTAAAATATGAAACATGTGTACTCCTTGGATGTAAAATTAAATTCTACATCCAAAGAGTGCTCCCACTTGAAATTTGAGTAAAATCACAGGAAGATAAGTTGAAAATATGACTTGAAAAAAATAGTTTTTCTTGTTTCCCTCTAAAACTTGATGAGGTAATCTAATCTTATTTTATTATTTCCATTATTATTTTATAATATTCCTTAGGAATCCCATTTTAGACCTCAAAATTTCTCTGATATGAGGCTATAATAATCCAAGTTCCATAAAATGATAGAAAGTCAATTATATAATCCACTTCAACGGGGAAACATCTTTTTACAATGAATCCATTATAAAAGACAACATGAGATCATCCTAAGCCTAGTCTCCTTGTTATATATATAGGATAGAAAGGGTGCAATTATAATGAAAGGCTATAATGAATGGCTTTATTCTACCTAATAATATAATAGATGTAATGAATCAATATATAGGGCATAATAAGGGGTTTTATGTGCCTAATAGAGGCCACATAGAGACACATTAACTATGCAATTGATAATGTAAGTCATATTGGCATTGACACAATCAATAACGTGCACAAAAGCTCATTTCAAGGAACAGAGAAAGCCAAATTTCTACTCTCCTCACTTCTTAGAAATGCATGATCGAGCTTGTTGATTTATGCTTGTAAGTAATCTTAGAAAAGCTATGTGGTGACCACTTAGATATCTCCTACATGATAGTTCTACCAAAAGTGATCTCTGGTGACTTCATTGTCTCTTCCTTGTTGTGCATGTCCATCTTCCTCTTCTCATTCTACATGATATTTTCCCTATGTTTAGTATCCTTACCTTGCATCTTTTCTTAGAAACCCCATATTTGTAGTAGGTGTCAGTGTGGTGGTTCATTTATTCCACACCACTCATCTCAAAGAAGAGGGAAGCACCAATTTTACCTCACTCCTCCCTAGTGCATGGGAAATATTTCCAATTCAAGCTTGTAAGTTACCTCAAAAGATATGAGTGGCGACCACTTACACCTATACCTATTGTACAATTTTGTCTTTTTTTTACCAAGTGATTTCTTGCACTTTGGTTTCATCTTAGTTGTTTTCCTTCGTTTTCCTCTGATTATTCTGTTATAAAATTATATATTACGAAGCAATTGAACACATAAAATACTGCAGAAATATAAACTCAGAAAACACATAAAACAAGAGAGACATAGATATACGTGGTTCACCCAGTTTGGGCTACGTCCACCCCAAACAACCAGTGCTTCCTTTCTATTATCCAGCAAAATGAAGAGACACAACCTATAGTAGATCCGTTGTAATATCCTCTGTTTTCTCTCACAGTGTCACCTCTCTGTTTCTCGCTTGGAGAATACACATCTATTACACAGCCTCAAATACAATGCCCTCATATGAAGAGATGGGTTGCCTTCTAGGGCAAAAAACCCTAAACTAAACATAATTTCTACCGTCAGATCATCTGCCTAATGAATGGCCCAGACTGACTAGAAATTACTATACTTTTACAAGGCAATTTTACATCTGTTTTTAGCTTCGGGGGCACTACCCCTGAGCCCTCGGACCCCCCAGCCGGGGGGGATTGGCCCCCCTAAACAGTCGCGGGGGGGACAAGTCCCCCCCGCACCCCCCGCATGGAGGGGTGTACAAACTTCCTTGGGTATACATCCGGCTGAAACAAAGACCTGTGAACAATCATGCTCCACACACAACAATCTCCCACTTGGAGAATGATTGTAGCAACTCCACCACTGCTTCATCTGCTGGACAATGACTCGTCTTTGGACCTCGCTATTTCTCATCTTCATCGTCATCCTTGAAGACCAATTGAAATTGAGCATATTCTCAGTTTCTCCTTGGTTACAACTTTTGTTAGCATATCTACAGTATTCTGGCTAGTGTGTAACTTTTCCAGCTTCAACTCTCCATCTTCAACACTGATCATATGAAATGGTACTTGAGCTGTATGTGTTTAGTCCTGGAATGAAATGCTGAGTTATTTGCAAGATGAATGGCACTTTGGCTATCACTGTATAGCGTGCCCATATCATGCTCCTTACCCAATTCACCCACAAACCTTTGTAACCAAATCATTTCTTTACTAGCCTCTGTAGCAGCAACATACTCTGCTTCTGTTGTTGAAAGTGCAACAACACTTTGGATTTTTTAAACCCAACTGACAGCTATTCCACCAATAGTAAATACATATCCTGTAGTGCTCCTACTGTTATCTCTGTCACCTGCCATATCTACATCAACATATCCCTGTAGAGAAATGTTTGAACCACCAAAGCATAATGCTTGATTTGTGGTACCTTTCAAATATCTAAGAACCCATTTCACTGCCATCCAATGTTCCTTTCCTAGACTGTTCTTGTACCTGCTTACAACTCCCACTACATGTGCAATATCAGGTCTTGTGCAGATCATTGCATACATTAAGCTTCCAACTGCTAATGCATATGGAACTTTAGACATATAATCCATGTCTTCTTGGGTCTTTGGGCACATTTCCTTACTAAGTTTGAAATGGCTAGAAAAAGGTGTACTAACTGGTTTTTCATTGTGCATATTAAATCTTTTCAACACCTTTTGTATGTACTCATTCTGAGACAATGTTAATTTGCGATTTTTCCTGTCTCTAGTGATTCTCATACCAAGGATTTGTTTTTGTAGCTCCCAAATCCTTCATTGCAAATGAATTTGCCAATTTTCTTTTGAGCACAATTTATTTCCTGCATGTTAGATCCTGCAACAAGCATGTCATCTACATACAATAACAATATAATATAGCTACCATCATTTTTCTTTTTCAGATAAACACAATGATCATAGTGACATCTAGTATAACCTTGTTCAGACATAAACTTGTCAAGTTTTAGATACCATTGCCTTGGAGCCTGTTTTAAGCCATACAAGCTCTTCTTCAACCTACACATTAGTTTCTCCTTCCCTTTCACCTCATATCCTTGTGGCTGTTGCATATATATCTCTTCCTCCAAATCCCCACGGAGAAAGGTTGTCTTTACATCTAACTGCTCAAGATGAAAATCTTCAGCTACTACTAGACTTAAAATAGTTCTGATTGAAGTCATATTAACAACAGGAGAAAATATTTCATCAATATCAATACCTTTCTTCTGTGCAAACCCCTTCACCACAAGTTTAGCTTTGTACCTCTGTTTCCTCCATCTTCTTCCTTAAGCCTGTAAATCCATTTATTCTTCAATGTAGTTTTTCCTGTAGGCAACCTGACTAAGTCCCAAGTCTAGTTATGCATTAAGGAGTCCATCTCTTCTTCCATGGCTACCTCCCACTTTTTCCCGCTTTCAACCTACATTGCTTCTTCATAACATTCGGGTTCACCAGAATCAATCAACAAAAAAAAATATAATGAAGGAGAGTATCGTTCAAGGGGTCTACTTATCCTGGTAGATCTTCTAACACCACTTTCAAGTGTTTGGGGTGCCTGTTGCTATTGTGGTGGTTGTTGTTGTTTTGGTTGTTGATTATTATTATTTACAAGCACCTTTACTTTTTCAGTGATTTCATCAAGAACTGCGTATTCCTTGTTTTCTTTTTCCTGTTTCTTTTCCTACAACTAATTCTTATACAAGACCTTTTGGTTGAATATTACATCTCTGCTCCTAATGATTTTGTGATTTTCGTAATCATATAAGCGATAAACAAAATCATTAACACCATATCCAATAAAGGTACATTTCTTTGACTTTGCCTCAAGCTTTGTTCTATTTTCCTTATCAATAAGGACAAAGGCCTCACAACCAAAAGGCTTTAAAAAAGAGTAATTTACCTTTTTACATGTCCATGCTTCCTCTGGAACACCACCATCCAAGGAACTTGAAGGCCCTCTATTTATTAGATAAATAGCAGCGTCTACAACATCTGCCCAAAACTGTAAAGACAATCCTGCATGCAATCTCATGCACCTTGCACGCTCTATGATTGTTCTATTCATCCTTTCTGACACACCATTTTCTTGTGGTGTTCTTGGAACTGTCTTCTCTCTGCGAATTCCATGCTCTGAACAGTACCTATCAAACTCTTTGCTGAAATATTCACCTCCATTGTCTAATCTAAGACACTTCAATTTCTTTCCTAGCTCAATCTCAACCAAAGCTTTCCATTTCTTGAAAGTATCAAATACATCAAATTTATTCTTAATACAATAAATCCAAGTTTTTCTAGTTGCATCATCAATAAAAGTAACATAATAACGAGAAGCCACCGAGAGATGATACCTGAGGCAGGTCCTACATCTGTATGACAAAGCTCTATTTTCATTCCTCTTTCTTTCCCAACTCTGAGAAATCTGACTCTCTTCTGTTTTCCATAAATGCAATTCTCACAAAATTCCAAATCAACATTCTTCAAACCCGGCAACAAATTCCTTGAGTGAAGAATCTTCATTCCCTTTTCACTCATGTGTCCAAGCCTATGATGCCATAATGCTGCATCTGCTCCTTTGGAAGCTAAAGCATTAACAGAGTTAGAAATACCATTGCATAAATACAATGTACCAACCTTTTTGCCTTTTGCTATTACCAGGGCTCCTTTGGTGACCTTCCAAGCTTTATCTGTGAAAGTTGTCAAACAACCTTCACCGCCTAACTGCCCTATTGAAATCAGATTTTTCTTTAGATCTGGAACATGCCTTACCTCCTTTAGTAGCCATTGGTTTCCATTCTGCTGTTTTACAAGAACCTTACCAATTCCAACAATTTTACAGGGTTTATCATCACCCAAACGAACTTGTCCAAAATCTCCTTGAACATAGTCATGAAAGTATTTCTTATCAGGTGTGGCATTGAATGAGGCCCCTGAATCTACCACCCAGGAATCAGTAATATTTTCGAAAGAAAGAATCAAAGCATCTTGTAACACCTCACCTGTCACATTTGCTTCATGATTGTTTTCTTGCTGTGAATCTCCTTCTTTTCCCTTCCGAGATCTACAGTCCTTCTTTAGGTGTCCTTTCTTTCCGCATTTCCAGCACTCTATCCCCGATCTGGACTTGGATCTGCCTTTCCTTGATTTACTGCGATATCCTGAGCTCTTTCCTCTCTCCATTTTTCTTCCTCTAGACTCTGCACTCAAAGCATTT
>APFE030016953.1:180548-204638 GCA_000404065.3 Pinus taeda
GAAAAGTACAAATACATCAGATTTATTCTTAATACAATAATCCAAAGTTTTTTCTAGTTGCATCATCAATAAAAGTAACATAATAACGAGAAGCCACCGAGAGATGATACCTGAGGCAGGTCCTACATCTGTATGACAAAGCTCTATTTTCATTCCTCTTTCTTTCCCAACTCTGAGAAATCTGACTCTCTTCTGTTTTCCATAAATGCAATTCTCACAAAAATCCAAATCAACATTCTTCAAACCCGGCAACAAATTCCTTGAGTGAAAAATCTTCATTCCCTTTTCACTCATGTGTCCAAGCCTATGATGCCATAATGCTGCATCTACTCCTTTGGAAGTTAAAGCATTAACAGAGTTAGAAATACCATTGCATAAATACAATGTACCAACCTTTTCGCCTTTTGCTATTACCAGGGCTCCTTTGGTGACCTTCCAAGCTTTATCTGTGAAAGTTGTCAAACAACCTTCACCGCCTAACTGCCCTGTTGAAATCAGATTTTTCTTTAGATCTGGAACATGCCTTACCTCCTTTAGTAGCCATTGGTTTCCATTCTGCTATTTTACAAGAACCTTACAAATTCCAACAATTTTACAGGGTTTATCATCACCCAAACGAACTTGTCCAAAATCTCCTTGAACATAGTCATGAAAGTATTTCTTATCAGGTGTGGCATGGAATGAGGCCCCTAAATCTACCACCCAGGAATCAGTAACATTTTCAAAAGAAAGAATCAAAGCATCTTGTAACACCTCACCTGTCACATTTGCTTCATGATTGTTTTCTTGCTGTGAATCTCCTTCTTTTCCCTTCCGAGATCTACAGTCCTTCTTTAGGTGTCCTTTCTTTCCGCATTTCCAGCACACTATCCCCGATCTAGACTTGGATCTGCCTTTCCTTGATTTACTACGATATCCTGAGCTCTTTCCTCTTTCCATTTTTCTTCCCCTAGAGTCTGCACTCAAAGCATTACCCTATGTCTCACCAGAGCTTTTCCGTTGCATTTCCTCTCTAAGGATAGCACCGACAACATCATCAAACTTTAAAGTACTAGATCCAGAAACAGAGTTACTAATGGCCATTACTAAACCATTCCAACTTTCTGATAATGGGCACAAGAATAACAGAGCTCTAACAATATCATCAAAGTTTACCCCTAAAGAACATAACTGACTTGTAACAGTATTAAAATCATTTAAATGGTCTGCAACAGATCCACCTTCTGACATCTTCATATTAAATAACCGTTTCATAAGAAATACCTTGTTTGAGACCGAGGTTTTTTCATATAGTTTCTCCAACACCTTAATCAAACCCTCTGTCGTTGTTTCCTTCGAAATGTTGAAGGCGACCGACACTGCGAGGCACAACCGTATTGTTCTGAGTGCCTTTCTATCGTGAAGGTTCCATTCTTCATCTGTCATACTCGTCGGCATCTTTGCTTTTCCACCCAATGGTAGGTATAGATCTTTCTGATACAGATAATCTTCCATTTGCATCTTCCACAACAAGAAGTTTTGGTTGTTAAATTTCTCGACCCTAAACTTACCATCTTCTGCCATTTCTCCCACTCGAATGAGGAACCCTTCTTTCCTGCAAGTTTATCAGCCAAATAGACCTTCGTCTTTGATACCAGTTGTTATAAAATTATATATTACGGAGCAATAGAACACATAAAATATTGCAGAAATATAAACACAGAAAACACATAAAACAAGAGAGGCATAGATATACATGGTTCACCCAGTTTGGGCTACGTCCACCTCGAACAGCTAGTCCTTCCTTTATCCAGCAAAATGAAGAGACACAACCTACAACAGATCCGCTATAATATCCTCTATTTTCTCTCACAATCTCACCTCTTTGTTTCTCGCTTGGAGAATACACACCTATTACACAGCCTCAAATACAATGCCCTCATATGAAGAGAGGGGTTTCCTTCTAGGGAAAAAAACCCTAAACTAAACATAAGTTCTACCATTAGATCATCTGCCTAATGAACGACCTAGATTGAACATAAATTACTATACATTTACAAGGCAATTACATCTGTTTTTAACTTCAGGGGCACTGCCCCCGAGCCCTCGGACCCCCCAGCCGAGGGGGGTTGGCCCCCCCGGACCCCTGCGGGGGGGACAAGTCCCCCCCACACCCCCCCTGCATGGAGGGGTGTACAAACTTCCTAGGGTATACATCCGGCTGAAACAAAGACCTGTGAACAATCATGCTCCACACACAACATATTCTACATGGTACTTTCCTCTTATTTCAATTAGTGTTTCATCTTCTTTCCTTCTTGCTTGTCTTGGAAACCCAATATTTTTGGTAAGTTAGAGGAAGACTAATAATTTATTCCATGTTAATCATCTTAAGGAAGAGTTAAACCCCAATTTCAATTGGTATCCTCATTCCTTCCTTATGCATGGGTAGGTTTGTTAAATTAGGAACCCAATCCATCTTAGAAAAGCTAAGTGTTGACTAATCAAACCTTTCCCAACTTGATAGTTTTCTCAAGTCTTTTTTATGAAGCACCCCCTCATGGTTTCATTTTCTCTTCTTAGTTTTTTCCCTTTGTCTTATTCTTCTGGTTTTGCATGATGGTTTCCTTGTGTTTCATTTAATGTTGGGTCTTCTTACTTTGTAGGTTGTCTTGGAAATCCTATCTTTTTTGTAGGTGTAAGGATGGAAAACCATTCCACTTATTTGATATGGATTAGATAATATATTATTTTTCATCCATATTGATGATTTTAGAGTAGAAAATTTGGAGGAATCAACTTGTATGGTCATTTTTACTAGTGGTCCCAGTTTGGAAAATTTAGGGTGAAATAAGCATTTTGAGGCTTTAAATGATGACTTTTTGTGGTCTTGAACTTACAATAGACTTATATTCCATGATCTACACATTCATTTATTTCCAATGGCATAAGAATTTCCTTAATCAGAGATTTTATGAGAAAGTTATGCCTCCCAAAAGTTGACCTATAGTGATTGACCATGGCAATTCAATAGGATGCCATGTCAACCCCCATCACTCATGGAATATGGTCTAGAAATGTGGGAACTATGAAGAGGAATCTATAAGGGTTGATGTGTAACTCATTTGGAGGATTGAATGAGTCAAATTTAACCCCTAGTTGGATATCAAATTCTCTTAGAACTATGCCACTAGGAGGAAAAGGTGTTCCATTCTATTTACTAGCATTTTGTTCCATACTAGAGTAGAGTAGCTGAGAGTGGATATATAGAGTTATCATAATAGAGGAGCGTGTGTTTTGTAATATATAATGGGGCACATGTCTCAAGAAACTCCATAGAGAGTGTTTTCTTCTTTGTACTTGCAACATTTCCATTCTAGAAAAAAGAGAGTAGAGCATACTCACCTTCTAGATGGGATTTCTCCTTAAATGGTTTCCCATATCATATCTTGGTCACCATTGTCATTAGTGTGTGTTTGCATTTATTTTTTCTCTATTTTTCACAATTTATCTATTGCATGCATAAGCAATTTAACACTAATTAATAAATCCAAGAACATAAGGAAAATTAACCCTCATAGTATATATTATGGATTTCAATCTATTTTTATTAGATATATCATGACAAAATATCCAATGGGATATTGATAACAATTTATAGATCATTTTCTCAAGGAGAGGGAAACTCAAATTTATCTTTGTATTCTCACTCCTTCCTTGTGCACATGTAGGATTAGATTGATCCATTGGTTAACCACGTTCATGTCTAGATCGAGGGTTTCTTTAACCATTGATCGAGCTATTTGAATTTTGAACTTAAGCGCTTGATTGAGCACTTTAAAGAGTCAATTGAGCTACTGAGGTTCTAAAAATCGTAGTTTAGCACCCCTTCTATAGATTTTTCTGCAACACCATTTTGTAACCTAGTAGATTTAGGGAAAATTTTGTCCTGAAGTGGTGGAACTGATCATGTTGGATTCAAGAAAGAATCATCTCACCAATGGAATATGAGTTTGACACTTTCGAATTCATATAGTATTTTTCATCTAATTTATTTTAAATAGAATGCTTAAAAATATCTTAGATAATTTCGAAGGCGTTCATCAAAAAACCAATAACGTAAAATATACACAATAAAAAAAATTCAAAAAAATATCAGTATCTTCATTTACGAATCCTATTCAGGAGGGTACTCTTTGCTTTTCAATTTATTTAAACAGTTGAAAAAAATATTATGTGAACGTGTGTTTACAAAATGCAATTGAAATATTACTTTGCCAACTTCAAAAAATAATAAAAATATAATTTTGCATAAAAAAAATTACCTTTTAATATGAAAAACTTAGTCCTCTCTGTGTAGATCGTGCTCATGTACATTTTAGACTAAGTTATGCTACGCAAACACACACATACCTCTTCAGATGTGTGGAAATTTGGAAAGACAAGCATTTCATTTAATGAAATTTGAAAAATTATATGACACTAAAAAAAATGCAAAATATATCATTAGGATAACAACATAATTCTCCACAAATTGTCTTTTTAATCTGAATAAAAATTCATAATTCTTATATGAATTTTGAGGGCTTCAATTCAATAAAAGAGAAAACAATTGAAATTCCATTGCCATATTTGGACCAAAAGTGAAACCCATCTTAATGCATTACAAATATGGGCTTGAAAGTCATCTTAGAAGAGCTAAGTGGTGAGAACCTAGACATCTCTCTACTTGAAATTGTTGTGGTCTTTTTATCAAGTTCTCCCTCATGGTTTTGTTTCCTCCACTTTTCCATTCACCTTTGTTTTCCTCTTCGCATTTTGTATGGTATTTTCCTTGTATTTGAAAGCCTGTTTGTTCTTCTTACCTTGGGGATTTTCTTGGTAAACCCATATTTTTGGTAAATGTAAGGATATTAGCTCACCTATTCAATGCCACTCATCTCAACGAAGACAAAAACCCCAATTTTATTTTCTCTCTCACTCCTTCCTAGTGCACAATTGAGATTGTCAATTTGGGTGTGCAAGTGACCTCATAAAAGGTAAATGGTGACCATTTAGCCCTATACCTATTTGAAAAAAAAAATCAAGCCTTTTACTAACTAATCCCTTGTGGTTTTATTGCATCTTCCTTTTTATTCACCTTCATCTTCCAGTTCGCATTCCACATGGTTTTTGTTTAATGTTTTGTTTAGTTTTTTTTCTTGTTTCCTTATGGCTTATCTTCCAAACCCCATATTTTTGGAAGATATTAGGATGGGGGCTCATTTATTCAATACCACTTATTTCAAGGAAGAGGGGAAAAAATGGTTTGTTTGGTGTCCTCACTCCTTCCTTATTCATAGGTGGCCTCAACAATTTTGGCTTTCAACTCATCTCATAAAATCCAAATATTGACTACTTAAATTTATTGCTACATTCTTTTTTTTTTCAATCCTTCTTAGCAAGTAGTCCCTTGTGGTTTTGTCTCCTCCAAATTTTTTCCATGTTTATCTTCCTTTTTCTCATTCCACATTGTGCTTTCCTTGTGTTTTTTTACAGCTTTTAGTCTTTACACCTTGCGGCTTGTCCTAGCATCCCCACCATTTTGGTGAGTGTAAGGATAGTGTTTTATTTATTCCATGCCATAAATCTCAAGGAAGAGGAAAACTCCAATTTAATTTGGTTCCCTCACTCCTTCTTTATGCATGAGTAGGCATGTAAGTCATATTAGAGAATCCAAGTGGTAATGGAATCCACCACTTGCTAAAATAATTATGAACATCATTTTTATGCACCAAATCACTCAAAGAAATTGAAAAGATGAAGAGAAGTAACTCCATGTCTTGAGAATAAGAGAGGAGAATGAATGTTAAACCTCTTGAAGGGGAAAACTTCTTTTATAATATAAAAAATATAAACATATGATATTTTCACTAACACTCTATATGTGAGTGTATATAGGAGACAATGGTACAATTATAATTAAAGGATCTAGATATCCAATGAGGACAACACTAATATAACAATAAATATGTAATAACCCAATATATAGGGCTTAACATGCCACTTCTCTTTAAACAAGTGTTTCACTAAACACTTTATTAGTTGTGGGTATGTTTGCATCAAGAAATCATATTCCTATGTCACCTCTTCTATTGGTAGGTTATTCTAGTTGATATGGAACTTAGTAATTGATCAATTTCATAATTGTTTGATCCTTATTTTAAATATCATTTCTGGTTATATTATAATTTTCTCTTTTTCATTATTTTCTAGTAAAATAGTTTGAATTGTGATCTTATTACTAATTACATTCTTTAATCAAGGAACATGGAAGACTATATGTACATGTGAAGACCGAAACAATCCAACTTGTAGCATATACTTCCAATCCTCTACAACATATTAGAGGGATCAAATTTCTTTAGGTGCAAACTTATTTTAGAGTGCAAAAAAAAATGTGTATGTTTTATTGATTAAATTGTATTTTTCAATGCTATATAAATTACGTAACATGTATTTAGAAATTTTATAAGAACACATTAAACTATTTTTTATTATTAAAATATTTTTAAATATATGTCAATATTAATTCATCTTAAAATATTTTACTCATAATTGTTGGACATTACATAAACCAACACTCCCTGTGTGTTTTCTGACATGGACTAACCACCTCCCATGGATCCTTTTCTCTAGTGATGCGATCATTGATTAACACATGTGGGTTTTTGTCTAACAGAAATTGTGATTCCCAACAAGTGGTATCAAAGCATAGGTGACGAGTTCGATGCACACCCAGCTCACGTTGCACAGGGATTGTTGGACATTGGATAAACCAATGCTCCCTATGTGTTTCCTGACATGGACTAATTGCCTCTCGTGGATCCTTATCTCTAGTGATGAGATCATTGACTAACACCTGCGGGTTTTGGTCTATCGACAATCGTGATTCCCAACAATAACTCATATGGCATATTTTATTCTAGATATAACATTACAATATTTCCTTTTAACATTTTTATTCTATATATAGATATGTATGAAGTTAATATCACGAGTTAAAATATTTTTTAAAAGTATAAGGCTTAAACATTTTACTCACATATTGTTTTTCACTTCTGATTACTTTACATGAAATAATATTAGGTCATATGGAAAAATCATTAAATATGCATAGCATTTTTTTTCTTTTTTATCATAGCCGACATTAGTTTTCTATTTAAAAAATACTTTATTTTTATTTTAAGAAAGACATACATACTTACGCATTACCTTCACACTGGGTTGTAGAATGAGCCTCTTGACTCAATAAAAAATATAAACATGTGATATTTTCACTAAGACTATGTACGTTAGTGTATATAGGCAACAAAGGGTACACTTATAATTAAAGGGTCTAGATAACCAATGAGGACAACACTAATATAACAATATATATGTAATAACCCAATATATAGGGCTTAACATGCCACTTCTCTTTAAACAAGTGTTTCACTCAACACTTTATTAATTGTGAGTATGTTGGAATTAAGAAATCATCTTCCTATGTCACCTATTCTATTGGTAGGTTTTTCTAGTTGATATGGAAGTTAGTAATTGATCAATTTCATTTGATTTGATCCTTATTTCAAATATTGTTTCTAGTTCTATTATCTTTTTCCCTTTTTCATTAATTTCTAGTAACATATTTTGAATTTTGATCTTATTACTAATTACATTCTTTAATCAAGAAACATGGAAGATTGTATGTACATGTGAACTCAAAGACATTCCAACTTGTAGCACATATGTCCAATCATCTACAACATGTTATAGAGACCATAATACTTGTGTGCTAACTTATTATCCTTAATGTTTTACTTAAGGGACATCTATTTATATGGTTGTATCCTTACAAAAATCCATTCCACCGCTTCAAATAATTTCTTTTCATTATGATGTTAATTTGCTTGTTATTTAATCCTATTTTGTGTTATAGCTAAGTTGTACTTCAATAGTTGGATAACCTCTTGTTGGTGTCTATATGTGTCTCCACTACTTAAACCTTTTCTTTCCCTCTCAAGGATGATGTGATGGGTGGAGGATGATAGCCATGAAGTGTCGCAAATGGGGACATTTTTTATGAAGTATGGAAGGAAGTGTTATGCCAATAGTTTCTACCATGGGAAACCACTTGACCAATTATATCTATTAATAAAATATAAATAAATGAATATACACTCCTATATTTTAATTCACAATATTAGTTTTAGCATCATATTGAGGATGACAAGAGGGGCCATGAGCCAACTAAGTACCCAAACAAGGAAATAATTAGTCCCAAAATTACCAATGAAATTTTGATATCTATCACTTACAATAATCTTTGAGATTCCATGTAGCTTCTTAATTGTTTCCTTAAATTTTATACCTATTATACTTTCTTTAAAAGGATGAGAAAGAGATAAAATATGAACTTACTTTCCGATTCAGTATACCACTACCATGATGAAATTCTTTCCTTTGGACTTGGGTAGACCGATAATAAATTCCAATGAAATGTCATCATGATATTGACTTGGTATAGATGATTGTTGTAAGAGGACTAAGGTGTTAATTATCTCTCCCTTATTTAGTTGGAAAACCTAACATTTAGCCACAAATTTTTTAACATTAGAATTAAGACCTTCCTAAAAATAATCCTTCTTGATGATATGGCAATTTTTTAGAAACCCTAAAATCCTCCTACATGAGAACTATTCAATTAAAAAAGGACCTTTTATTTGAGCTGGGAATCTTCCATAAATATAGGTAATATTAATTCCACAATGGATCATTTTTCCATTCATCCCAATTTAGACTTCCCATTTTGTGTCCATTAACTTAAGTCAACGAGCAAGTTTCAGATTTTTGTCCCCCAGCTACCCACTAATTTTTCTCAAGTTAAATCTTAGTAGGAAATTTCTATGTTATGATTTTGCCATATAGAGGTTCTCTCATGAAATTAATTTTCTCTAATATTCTCTAATTTCATTCAAAACTCCATTTTCTTATTGAGAGTAAATTGCCATAAAACTAATGTTTCTATTTTGAGTTTATGTCCCCTTTTCCCCTTGCTATTGGGAAAATTTAGATACTATGGATTTATTTATTCAAAATTTTTCCAAGTGTGAGGATGGTTGATAATATTATTTATTTGATTCAACTTTTATATCTACACCTATTCTTCCCTTCCCAAATCTTTTAACTTCTAATTTAAATTTTCCAAGGTACCTTTATTTATAATGTGTGTTTTAGTGCTTATAACTATAGGAGAATGAGGCATCATTTACCTTATAGCTTTTCCTAATTCCAAGGGTGACAAGTTCACCATTCCCTTATCTCAAAGTTCCAAGGGTGCCATGCCACTTGCCCGTTAGGCATCCATTACTTAAGAGGGGAACATGGGCACTAGGATGGAGACCATTTTCATCTCTTGTGTTTCCCTCTTTGGTGGTACTAATGGTGCCAAGGATCAAGGAATCCACCTTGGTATGTGCCATTAGTGAATCCTTGTGAGAAACCCAATACATAGTCCATCCTCATAGCATCATGATTTTCAAGGTGAAGGAATCCCAATACTTTCCATCCCATGTCACATGACTTAAGAGGGGAACATGGACATTAAGATGGAGACCATTGTCATCTCCTATTTTTCCCTTTTTGGTGAGACTAATGGTGCCAAGGATCAAGGAATATGCCTCAATATGTGCCCCTTAGTGAATCCTCATTAACAATCTAATTCAAAGTCCACCCTCATGACATCATGAGCTTCAAGGTGAAGGCATCCCAATATATTATAGCCAAATTCACAATGAGAGTGCTAGCAAGTTGAATCATAGATGATGACACACACATCTCATGAAATTCCATTTATCTTGTATATCTCTATCACCCATGTGTGAGTCATTCAACCAAGTTATTGTCTTCTTCCTGTAGACACTATCATGGCATTAGTAACCATAACAGAATATAAGTTAAAATTTGAATTATAATATCAATAGTATACAATTGATCAAACCAAAGGTCATTGACTCATCACATGCATGTGCATCCCAATGGCATCCTACCACATTCAAATATCCATTAGTAACATTTGCTCATAAGGTTAGTCACTGATATGTTTACTTATGCTAGTAGTTCAACATCAAAATCGTCATGAATATGCATAACATAATGTTAACTGAAATGAAGAAGATAGTCATAAGAATATGCATAAATGTGGTAGCATATAATGGAATCATCATCATCATTATACACAATCATCAAATAGGTACATCACAATTATCATCACAACCAATAATAACATCAATTTGGTACATCACAATCATTTTCACAACCACTAATAATAAGAGTAAAAATAATCAGGTCCTTTACTTGAGGTCTTCAAAGGATGTTTTATGTGCCATAAGATGATATTGTTGGCATTATGATATAGGTATTGTCCTTGATGGCAACTCACATAGATGAAAGTTCACAGTGAAACAGGTTAATAGCAAAGGATCACAGAGTTTGAAGAAAGAGAGTGGTTTAAGAAGTATACGCTGGTTCACTTTGTCCAAGTAGTGTGTACACGAAGGTCCACAAAAAAAAATAGCGTATACGTATATACGCACTCTCACAGAAGGAAAAACACGTATGGGATGGAAAATCAAGTTTTTGGTCCAAGGTATTGGTCCAAGGTATTTGGTCTAAGGTATTGGTCCTTAGTGGTTTTGGTGCGAGGTATTTTAAAAGACCTAAAACTACATAAGGAGGAGAAGATCAAATGGATAAGTGTGCAAGTGAATGGGTTTCTAAGGGATACTTATATCTAAAGTATATGTTATGTTACAGGGGCTATGATTATGAGATGATCTGAAATATTTGGTGCACCTTGGATACAATGTTAGATTAGGATCATAAGAACTGAAATGACTTATCATGAATGATTTGATGTTTGTTGGGCTAGATCTGATTGTTTAACCATGTTTTATTTTGTAAATGTCATGATCTGGGTATGACTACAGTCTGGAGTGGTTGTGAAGCTTTAAGTTAGTATTTGTAGAGCTGTATGCTGGTTCGCTTTGATAAAAGCGTGTATACACGCTGGTTCGACACATCTAAGTAGCATATACATTATGAAATATGATGTTTGAAGTTGTAGTTAGTTATGGTTGTTGATGCAGAGTTCTGTGTTCTGCTCTATGTTCTGGTGATAGAGTTTTGTGTTCTTCTCTATGTTTTGGTGACTATGCTCTGGTGACAGTGTTCTAAATTTTCAGATTGATTGAATGTGATTTGCTTCAGTGATGATGGATTTTTAGTGATTGGTTGTATTGCAGTGGTGATTGATTTTGAGCTTTAATGTTGCTGATGGGTCCAGTATGAAAATTTGATGAAATGAGGCCTTCAGATTGTAGTTTTGTGTTCCAGGAGTATCTAGTCTGAAAATTTATGAAAAGTGGTCCCTGGAGGAAGAGAGAAGGTCGCAGCCTTCTATAGTTTGGTGCCTACATACTAGTAAACATATCAGCTAGTACAAGATCTAGGGGGTTGGAGCTCCCTTCCAGTAGTAGCTAGAAAACGAGTGAAGGTTTGAGCCTTATGTAGGCCAGCACCTACGTACTAGTAACTAGATGGGCTTGTACAAGAGCTAGGGGGTTGTAGCTCCCTTCCAGTAGAAGCTGGAGAACGAGAGAAGGTTGTAGCCTTCTGCAAGTGGGTGCCTACGTACTAGTATGAGTCTGCACTAGTAAAAGATTGTAAACATGTTTTTCTTATATTAAAAGAAGACAGTCGCAAGTGGTTTTTGTCCCACATTGGGTTTCACCTTAAATATTGGTGTTCATGTGTGTTGCTTATGTGTGATGGTTTATTATGTTATTTCTACACATGGTTACTGTTTATATGGTGAATGAAGTACTAATGCACTAATTATAGATCAACATATGATGAATTAGTTGAACCATAAGTTTGTTGGATATACGCTAGTTGCTTTAAAGACAGTTGCGTGTACACGTGATTACCTTCATTGAAGTTTTGTATATAAATTTGAGTACGAAAAGAAAAAGTTATTGATTTGACTAATACTAATTTCAACCCACCCCCCTTCCCCCAACCACCACCACCAAATATTATTTCCAACAATTGGTATCAGACCAGGTCCTTCAAAATAAGCTTGATCGCTTGAAGGGAGCTCTTTCAAAATGACCAGTCACAAAGGCATGGGATCTACCAAACCACCAATATTCAATGGGAAAAATTTGGTATATTGGAAAACACGAACTAAAGCATATCTTTAGTCACTTGGGGATGATTTTCAGGCAATTATGGAAAACGGATATTAATATCCAATAGCAATACCCACACATCCAGCAAAAAGGAAAACATATGAAATCAATGCCAAAGTTGTCAACGCCTTACTGGGATGTCTATCAAAATCAAAATTTGTCAAAGTCATGCAGCTCAACGTCGCCAAGGAAATATGGGATAGAATCATTCAGAGCTACGAAGGAGACTCCCAGGTAAAACATGCTAAACTACAAACTCTCATAATCCAGTATAGAACTCTCAAGATGCATAGTGAAGAAAGTACTTCTAGTTACTTCTTGCGAGTAGATGGGATTGTAAATCATATGATAAATATGGGTGAAGAGATAAAGGAAACTACTTTAGTTGAGAAAATTTTGAGGTATTTGTCTTCTAAATTTGAGTCAAAAGTGTCTTCCACAGAAGTAAAACAGGATCTTCAAACTATTACTGTGACTCAACTCCATGGAATCCTCATTGCCTTTGAAATGAGAAAAGGAGGTCCATCAGATATGAGAGAAATCATTTTTAAAGCATCAGCAAAGGGAAAAGAAAAGGAAGAACACAATGAATCAGGACACATTTCAGAAGGATAATATGAGGTAAATTTTGTCAAGAAGCTTCAATGGGGTTCCAAAAGATTCATAGGTAAGTAACCATTCAAATTTTTGCTTGTGGTAGAGTTGGTCATTACGCTACTAAATGCCCTCATGACAAAGGAAATATGTCTACAAAAGGTAATAGAATTTATTATACTCATGATGATAGTGATGGCATGTCCAATAGTGATGAAGATGATTAAGAAAATAAGCTACTCATGGCATATGAAAATGATGCCTTAGAAAAGGAAGATTTCCTTAACGAAATCAGTCAACTCAAAATCAGTCTGGCAGAAAAGGATATAGTCATAAACATAGTGACACATCAACTCACTAAAAAGGATAAACACAATGAAGTGTTAGAATGTGAAGTAGTAAGTCTAAGAAAAGAACTTGAAAAGAGAAAGACTTTGAATCTTGAATTTGCTAAAGGATCGGAAATTTTAGATGAAATCATCAAAGTTCAGCGTTCACCCATTATAAAGACTAGTCTTGGTTTTCATGAAGATGAATCTAGCTCACAAGATGAGGTAAGGAACTCCAATGCAAAATATGAAATGCATGACAAGGAGATAAAAGGTCAACCCCATCAATAACCAAGAAAGAAAGGCTTCAAAGAAAAACATTTCCACCTAACTATGGAAGGGATAATTGTTTCTTTTCTCTGAATAATAATGTTGAATGTTTTAAATGTCATAATTTTGGACATGTTGCAGCCAGATGGACAAGTATAATGGTTCAAGACCGTCACATAGAAAGATCATTAGTTTCCAGGTACTCTAAGGGATATTGTTTTGCTTGCAATATGTTTGGCCACAAAGCTATTGATTGCGATAAAAGGAATATGAAACATGTACGATGCTATGCGTGTAACAAATTTGGACATAAATTAAAGGAATGCAGGAGAAAATTTCAGCCACCATACCAAAAGGACCAAACATCATCACAATCCAAGGTATTGAAGAAGAAGGAATTGTTGACAGGAAGATGTGGCATAGCTCAGTTTACAGACATAACATACCCAGGGGGAGCTGAAAGTGTAAAACTTCAGTATTCCAATTCTTATATGCAGTTATTATGAAGAGAAGTCACATATATACGCGAGTTCGAAGCTGCATAGTCACGTATATGTTGGTTTGAGGAAAAAGCAATGGGATAGACTCAAGAAAAGGGGTTTGATATGGTTCAGTCAATTATCAATTGTCTATTCTATTCTGATTGATGATGGTTACAGTATGCTGATGATATGTGGAAGTATTTTTGGCCCTCATAAGTTGTTAATAAGTTGAGGAATAACTGGTTGATGATGATGTCATGATGATTCTTTGATCAAATATGATAGTGAATAGTTAGCACAGGTTTAGGGGGAGCATATGTTTCTAATAATGCATTGTTGGCATTATATTAGAAGACCTTGGTACATGAAGATAATTATATTGCTTGATCCACATAGTTGTTTGATTCCGGTGACTCTTTTGATGATGGACATATACAGGTTGTTGATCTTGATGCTGCTGACAAATGTTGATAGTGTAAATCATATATGTTGTATCATAGTTGTTGATGACTATCATGGTATTTTCTAGATTGTTTTTCCTCGTTATAAATGTCATGTATATCATTTGATGTAAAGGACATGAAAATACCTAATTGGTAACCCCACTATGCATGGGAAGGATGATGTAATAATTGATAGTTTAGTCATGTATAAACATTTGGTATATCCCCACTTGGTTGGGTGGATGAATCAAATTTGGTGTATCCCCACTTGGATGGGTTATTGATGTATGTATGAGTCATTGGTCTTAGGGATGTCATACTCACTTTGTTGAGTTATAAAGTCATATTATTCTTTTGAAAAATATCTTTGCAGACTCTGCATGTACTCAGGGGAAGCATGGACAACACAATGAATATCAAAGAGGGAGAATATCTTGGTCCACCCTTTGCCATTAATGTAAAAGGGGGAGAGTATCTTAGTGTTGTGGTTGCCATCAAGTCCAAGGTATTTGGTCCGAGGTATCAATCCTAAGTGGTTTTGGTCCGAGGTATTGAGAAAGACCTAAAACTATATAAGGAGGAGAATATTAAAGGGATAAGTGTGCAAGTGAATGCGTTTCTAAGGGATACTTTTAGCTGAAGTATATGTTATGTTGTAGGGGCTATGATTATGAGATGATCTGAAATATTTTGTGCACCTTGGATATAATGTTAGATCAGGATCATAAGAATTGAAATGACTTATCATTGAATGATCTAATGTTGATTGGGTTAGATCTGATTTCTTAAGCATGTTTTATTATGTAAATGTCATATTCTGGGTATGACTAAAGTCTAGAATGGTTGTGAAGTTTTAAGTTAATATTTGCAGATCTGTACGTCGGTTCGCTTTGATAAAAGCATGTATACATGTTGTTTCAGCACATCTAAGTAGCGTATACATTATGAAATATGATGTTTGGAGTTGTAGTTGGTTTTGGTTGTTGATGTAGAGTTCTATGTTCTACTCTGTGTTTTGGTGATTGTGTTCTAGTGACACTGTTTTGAATCTTCAGATTGATTGAATGTGATTTGCTTTAGTGATGATGGGTTTTCAATGATTGATTGTATTACAATGGTGATTGATTTTCAGCTTCAATGTTGTTGATGGGTCTAGTATGAAAATTTGATGAAATAAGGCCCTTCAGATTATGGTGTTGTGTTCCAGGAGTATCCAGTCTGAAAATTTATGAAACGTGATCCTTGGAGGAAGAGAGAAGTTCGTAGCCTTCTATAGGTTGGCGCCTACGTACTGGTAAACATATTGGCTAGTATAAGAGCCAGAGGGTTGGAGCTCCCTTCCAGTAACAGCTGGAAAATGAGTGAAGGTTGGAGCTTTCTGTAGGCCAATGCCTACGTACTAGTAAACATATCAACTAGTACAAGAGCTAGGGGGTTGTATCTCCCTTCTAGTAGAAGATGGAGAACAAGAGAAGGTTGTAGCCTTCTGCAGGTAGGTGCCTACATATTGGTATGCATATGCACTAGTACAAGATTGTAAACAGGTTTTTCTTATATTAAAAAAAGACAGCAACAGGTGGTTTTTGTCCCGCATTGGGTTTCCACCTTAAACCTTGGTGTTCATGTGTGTTGCTTATGTGTCATGCTTTATTCTTTTATTACTACACGTGGTTACCGTTTATATGGTTAATGAAGTACTGATGCACTGATTAAAGATCAACATATGATGAATTAACTGAATCATAAGTTTGCTGGATACATATTGGTTGCTTTAAAGACAGTTGCGTGTACACGCGAGTTACCTTCATTGAAGTTGCATATATAAATTTGAGTATGAAAAGAAAAAGTTATTGATTTTACTAATATTGATTCACACCCTCCTTTCAGTGTTATTTCCAACAGATATTAGTATTAAGAAAATGTAAAAGCTAGTGAGCTATTCTAGGGAACTACACATCAATATGACAAGTTCACTCAATGATAAAATATCATTAATGGGCGAAGATTGGGACAACCATGAGCCTTTAATTATAAATACCACAAAAATGGGAGTCATTTCATATAGAATATTAGCACAAATTTATACTAGCCAAAATTTCCCCTTAATTCGAACATTTCTTTGGTAAATTTGGATCTCGAATACTGGTGAGCATCCAAAGCTTCTTGAGAGAGACTACTTGCAAAGGGAAAAGAAGAGGATCCTACTCTAGGAGATAATAGGGGGTTCACCACCCATATATCTTCTATTGCGTCTCAAGGATGGTAGTTATTTTCTTCTTTAAATATCAATAAATAATTCTATGCTTCCCATTTTATTTGTTTTCAGTCATTATTTAGTTTACTTTGTTTATTCTTTCATGGTTGAATGTAGCGTTGTCATTGTATATTTCTCCATCTTGTTTTCTTTTAGTTGCTAATCGCTTTTGTGGATATAAAAATCCTGTACACCAAATAGTATATTTTAGAACTTAATTACACTGATAAAATTTAAATTTAATTTATTGTGAAACTAAAATTTATTCATAGAATTAAATTATATCAACTTAGCTTTGTACTCATGAAGCAATTGCTTTTTACTATTGTATCATTATACCATTGAAAAAAAGTGCAACATGATCAAATAAATTGTAGATCATAATTAGTCTATATTGAAAATAGCCAATGATGGTTTAGAATCAGATTATTTTGGAAAGGGACACATATAATAATGTTTATGGGTATGTGTTAGGTCCCTATAATACTAGTGTAACCCCTTATTGTTATTAGTACAAACCGCTTATTATATTGTTGTGCCCATGTAATCCCCATATTGTTATTATTGTGCCCCATAGAAGCCCACTATTGTTATTATTGTGCCCTTACATTATTATTGTTATGTCGGCTCTGATTATATTATGACCCCTTAGACTCCTATATATAGAAAGGAGGTATTGTCATTTGCATCATCCAAAAATTGTTCCTTTGTGTAATGTAAAGGAGGTTGCTTGTTCTAAGAGGCTTATTTATAAAGCGTTTATCTATCTTTTCTATCTTTTTGTGAGTTGGTTTCATAACATTTGGTATTAGAGCTTTGGATTCTCGGGTTTCGTTTCTCTAAACAGGTCATCATGGCATTTTCGCTATAAAACTGTTTCTGTGACGTTTCAAAAGCTAACATAAAAACCCATTTGAGATGATATCTCTCTGAACCTCAGGTCCAAATTTCAGATCTTGTCTCACTATATTTTCAGGATATGATCTGAGGAAGTTAGGGTTTTTGAAAGCTCCATAATTCCATCTCAAACAGGTCATCATGGCATTTTTGCTATAAATACTTTTCTACAAATTTTCGGATTCTGAAATTAAAAACCATTTGATCTAAAAACGTGGTGAAGCTTGGGCCCAAATTTTAGATCTTTTTTCTCTATATTTTTAGAGATACAATCCAAGACATTTAGGGTTTCGGAAGCCTCCTGAATTACATCCTAAAAAGGGACCTTGGGAAGGTCATCATAACTTTCTCTTTGAGCATCAAATTGAAATTTCATAAGAATTTACAGAAATAGGACGGATGGTAGTTTTAGCTCCTAAAGCTGAAACAGTAACACATGGCACTTTGTACAAGTTCACTCTACTGAAAAAGTCTATAAGCAGGTCATCTTGGGATATTGGGCATAACACTTTCTTGGAGAATCCAATTTAGATCAAACTAGTGGCATTGGAAAGCGGGCACATAAGAATACTTTAGGTTTCAATTTCAGACCTTGAGACTCTGAAATTACATAGGTACGTTGGTTTTAATATCGAGCTCCTAAAATCAAGAAAACATGATATGAGGAAGTTTGATGGCAAGGATCTGGTAAACTGGATACTACAAATGGAGCAATATTTTGATTTACATGGTGTACCATTGTTACAAAAGGTACATATTGCATCTTTGAATTTAGAACCAAATCAATTTTTATGGTATAAAGGGCTTTGTTCTCATGAAGCACTTGTCACTTGGTCAATTTTCACAGAAGAAATGATAGCACATTATGAGGATACGAAGAGTAACACCTTCTTTAGCCAATTGATAAATATCAAACAAAAGGGTTCAATGGCAGAGCACATTGAGGAATTTTAAAAATTGAATATAAGGGTAAATGATGTTCCAGAGAAGCAAAGGATTGATGTCTTCATAGGGACTTTAAAGGATAACATTCAATATGAGGTTCGTCTTTGGGAACTTGATTCATTAGAGAAGGCAATCAGGTTGGGAAGAAAAATTGAAAGCGAAATTATGGAAACAAGGAATCCCACGACTCATGACTATAATTATGGAAGTGTTTTTTCTCCTAGCCTTCCACAACCTACAAGGTTTACACCACAACAATTGGAAGCAAAAAGAGAAAAAGGGCTTTATTACAATTGTCATAGCAAATACATTAAAGGTCATAAGTTTGTTGAGAAGAAATTATTTACATAGATTATGAAGAGGAGGAAGAAAATGATCAAGAAACATCAAAAGAAGAGGATATACACCATGAACCAACCCCAGAGAAAGAAGACATGAATCCGACAATATCTTGTAAAGCATTGGCAAGAATTACCACTACTAAAACTCTCAAGATAGAAGAACATATCAAGAAGAAAAAGGTTCAAGAAGTGAAATATCACATTGAGAAAGAAGAAATGAATCTGACTATATCTTCTAATGCATTGGCCAGAATTACCACTCTTCAAACTATCAATATAGAAGGACATATCAAGAAGAAAAATGTTCAAGAAGTGAAAGATCACATTGAACATCAAGAAATGAATTCAACCATATCTTGTAATGCATTGGAAGAAATTACCACTCCTCAAACTCTCAAGATAGAAGGACATATCATGAAGAAAAAGATTCACGTAGTGAAAGATCACATCGATCATCAACAACAAGTTCTCCAACTTTTAAAGGATAACACCACTTTGGTGCATAATCGAATGAAACAACAGGCAAATCAACATCATAGTGAAAGAAGTTTTGATGTAAGTGATTGGGTATTTTTACGGCTACATCTCAAGAAATCTATTTATGAGAAGGAAATGTTGGCAATATTACATGCACTTAAGAAATGGCGAACTTACCAACTGGGAAGACACTTCAAGGTAAAAATGGATCATGATAGTCTTAAATACTTTGTAGAACAAATATTATCTTTATAAGAACGTAAAAAGTGGGTCACAAATATGTTGGGTTATGACTTTGAAATCATCTACAAAGAAGGGAAGAAAAATGTTGTTGCAGATGCACTCTCAAGAAAGGATGAGGATGTGGAAGCATTGTTTTGTGTTATTTCTATTATCCAACCAGATTGGATAAACGAAGAAAGGGATGAATGGAAGAAGGATGAAGAAGTGTGGCCACTCATTCAAAAGTTGCAGAAGATCCCAGTTCAAACAATATTGCCAAAACTTGACGAGGAAGGAAAAACCATATTGGAACCTGGAGCAGTCATAGAAACAAGAACCTGACAACTATGAAATCAATCAATCTCAGAGCATCTCATCAAGTGAAAAAACTTACGCACTGAAGATTCCACATGGGCATCAAGAACTACTCACGTTGAGGACAATGCATTTTTTAAGGAGAGGGGCATGTTATGTCCCTATACTACTAGTGTAGCCCCTTATTGTTATTAGTACAACCCCCTTATTATATTGTTGTGCCCATGTAATTCCTATATTGTTATTGTTGTGCCCCATAGAAGCCCACTATTGTTATTATTGTGCCCTTACATTATTATTGTTATGTTGGCTCTAATTATATTATGACCCCTTAGACTCCTATATATAGAAAGGAGATCTTCTCATTTGTATCATCCAAGAATTTTTCATTTTCGTAATGTAAATGAGGTTGCCCCCTTGAAGAGGCTTATTTCTAAGGTGTTGATCTATCTTTTCTATCTTTTTGTGAGCTAGTTTCATAACAGTATGTAGAAAGAATATTAACTAAAAAAGTTGATTTTGTTTAGTTAAATATTTTTTTAATTATCAATTTTAATGTAATTAAATATTATTTTTGAATTGTATAAAAATAAAAATGTGATTCATTTATTAATAAGGTTAATGTTAGATATTGTTTACTAGAGTAGCCATATAAATTAAATAGTTGGAAAATGCCCATAAACATTAAAACACTTAACTCAAGAGTGTTAGATCCCGATACTACTAGTGTAACCCCTTATTGTTATTAGTACAACCCCCTTATTATATTGTTGTGCCCATATAGTCCCCATATTGTTATTATTGTACCCCATAGAAGCCCACTATTGTTATTATTGTGTCTTTACATTCTTATTGTTATGTCAGCTTTGATTATATTATGACCCCTTAGACTCCTATATATAGAAAGGAGGTCTTGTCGTTTCTATCATCCAAGAATTGTTCATTTGTGTAATGTAAAGGAGGTTTCCCCCTCAAAGAGGCTTATTTCTAAGGTGTTCATTTATCTTTTTTATCTATTTATGAGATGGTTTTATAACATTTGGTATCAGAGCTTTGGATTCTAGGGTTTCGCTGCTCCAAACAAGTCATTGTGGATTTTTCTCTATGATATTGTTTCTACAAAGGCCCAGACTTTGAAATTAAAACCCATTTGATTCGAAAGCTTGGTAAAGCTTGGGTCCGAATCTCAGATCCTTTCTTGCTATATTTTTGGATATATAATCTGAGGAAGTTAGGGTTGTTGCAGACTCCCGAATTACATTCTAAACAGGGGACCTTGAGAAAATCGTCATAACTTTCTCTCTGAGAAACAAATTGAAATTTCATAAGAAGATATAGAAAGAGGATAGACTATAGTTTTCTATGTATATTTTTCAGATCCGAAAGCTGAAATAGTGACATGTCGAACATCGTACAAGTTCGCTCTACTAAAACATTATATGTTAGGTCCCTATAATACTAGTGATTACCCCATCACTATTGTATTTGTATCCCTTATTAATATTGGTGTGCCCCTATTGTCCCCATATTATTATTACTGTGCCCCATAGAATCCCTCTATTGTTATTTTTGTGCCTTTATATTATTATTGTTAGGTCGGCTGGGTTATATTATGACTCCGTAGACTCCTATATATAGAAAGGAGGTTTTGTCATTTGAATCATAAAAGAATCATTCATTTGTGTAATGTAAAGGAGGTTGCCCCCTCAAAGAGGCTGAATTTTAAGGTGTTGATCTATCTTTTCTATATTTTTGTGAGCTGGTTTCATAACATTTTGTATTAGAGCTTTAGATTCTAGGGTTTTGCTGCTCCAAATAGGTCATCGTGGCATTTTCGCTATAACTTTTTTTTCTGCAACGTTTCAGAAGCGAAAAAAAAAAACCCATTTGAGACGAAATCGTACTAAACCTTGGGTCCAAATTTCAGAGCTTTTCGCGCTATATTTGCGGAGATATGATCTGAGGAAGTTGGTCTTTTTTGCAGACTCCTGAATTACATTCCAAACAGGTGACTTGGGGAAAATCATCATAACTTTCTCTCTGAGCATCGGTTTGAAGTTTCGTAAGAAGGTACAGAAAGAGGACAAACTGTAGTTGCTTGTATATATTTTTCAGAGTGAAAGGTCAATACAGGGACACATGGCATGTCATACAAATTTTCTCTACTGAACTAGTCTATAATCAGGTCACTGTGGGAGATTTGGCATAACCTTTCCTTGGAGAATCCAATTTGGATCAGACTGGTGGCATTGGAAAGAGGACACAGAGGGCTACTATATGTTGCAATTTCAGAACTAGATGATCCAAAATTACAGAGATACATCAGAGGCAATATCGAGCTCCTACAAAGTGAAAAAAGGTGTGTAGATTTTCTTAAATTTTTGCTTAAGCTTGGTTTGAAAAATTATTTTGAAAGGGAATTCAAGGCATAGTAGAGCATTATTATCGGTAACGATGACACCGAGAAAGAAAATGCAAAACACTAGTAAGAAATCAAAAGCTCTAGTATGACTCATGAAGAAGAGGAAGAAATGCTACATGATTATCAAAATTACAAGACCAAGTGCAACAAATGTCACTCTCACAAAAGCTAACAGAAGCTAAGATAAATGGCGTGGAATCTAAGATAAAGGGCGTGGAAGCTAAGATGGATGATTTTAAGATATATTTAAAGACAAATTTGAAGAGAGACATGGCAGATTCGAAGACAGATTTGAAGACGGACATGGCAGATTTGAACACAGATTTGACAAATTTTCTACAAGAAATACTTACTAATGGTGAAAGGGTAGTAAAGTAAACTCATGGTGTGAAAAAAATAAATGTTAATCATGATTTCATAGACTCTAATGTAGGATCAAAGACCCTCCATATTCCAAAAAACGATATGAGGAAGTTTGATGGCAAGGATCTTGCAACATGGATATTACAAATGGAGCAATTTTTCGATCTCAATAATGTGCAAAACACACAAAAGGTACGTATTGCAACTTTATATTTGGAACCAAATCAGTTTTTATGGTATCAATGGCTTTTGTCTCTGTAACAAATATCACGTTGGGTAATTTTTTACGGAAAGAATGACAGCACATTATGAGGATGCAAAAAGAAACACCTTTTTTAGCCAATTGATAAGTCTCAAACAAAAGGGTTCAATAATGGAGCACATTGAGGAGTTCCAAAAATTGAACATAAGGGTTAAAAAATATTCCAGAGGAGCATAGGATTGATGTGTTCATAGGGACTTTAAAATATAATATCCAACATGATGTTCACCTTTGGGAACCTGATTCATTAGAGAAGGCATTCAGGTTTAGCAAGAAAAATGGAAAGAAAAATTATGGCAACCAGGAAGCATACCACTCACAACTATAAAGATGGAAGTGTTGTTGCCCCTAGTCTTCCACAACCTATAAGGTTGACACCAAAAAAATTGGAATAAAAAAGAGCAAAAGGGCTTTGTTACAGTTGTGATAGAAAATACACTGAAGGTCATAAGTGTGCTGAGAAGAAATTATTCTACATAGATTGTGAAGAGGACAAAGAAAAGGAGCAAGAAAGGTCAAAAGAAGAGGATATACTCCAAGAACAAAGTCGAGATAAAGAAGAATGAATCTGACCATATGTTGTAATGCATTGGCGGGAATTACCACTCCTCAAACCATCAAAATAGAAGGACAAATCAAGAAGAAAAAGCTAATAGTGTTGATTGATTCAGGAAGTACTCACAATTTTATTCATTGTAAGGTAGCAAAAGAATTGAATTGCTTCTTATATCCAGCACCAGAGTGTCAAGTGATGGTTGCAAATGGAGGAACAATAAATTGCTCTGGAAAGTGCCATAATATCAAGCTATCCATGGGAGGATATGTATTGACTAGCCCAATGCTTTCCATTCCAATGGGAGGTGTTGATGTTGTATTAGGAGTCCAATGGCTACAATCCTTGGGTACAATAGCTTTTAATTTTCAAGAACTTTTCATGAATTTTTCTATGGAAGGAAAGGAAGTTGTATTAAGGGGTATTGCAAGGAAACCGAGAAAGATAATCAGCTCTAATGGTATGACAAAGCTTCTAAAAAAGAACAAAGAGATGTAATTGCACAATTATTTTCGCTAGATGTTTCCACATTGAAATCATCTATTTCTCTAAATCTCCAAAAAGTCTTAGACAATCATTCCAAGGTATTTGATACTCCCAAAGGTCTCCCACCTATTCCTGATCATGATCATGCTATTCATCTGATTCCAGGAAGTGTTCCTCCAAACAT
>APFE030016953.1:206996-248754 GCA_000404065.3 Pinus taeda
TAACACTTCCTTCCATACAACAACAAAAATGACCCCATTTATGGCACTTTATGGATATCAGCCACCATCCATCACATCATATTTAACAGAAAATTCTAAGGTTCAAGTAGTGGAACATCACATCGAGCATCAACAACAAGTCCCCCAACTCTTAAAGGATAACCTCATGTTGGTGCAGAATAGAATGAAATAACAGGCAAATAAACACTGCAGCGAAAGAAGTTTTGATGTAGGTGATTGGGTATTCCTATGGCTACAACCATATAAACAAATTTTCCTCAAGCAAGCTAAGAAGGATAATAAATTATCACCAAAGTATTATGGTTCGTACAAGGTGTTGCAAAAGATTGGTACTATGGCATACAAATTGGAGCTTCCTGCAACTTCTCGAGTGCACCCAGTTTTCCATGTTTCATGTTTGAAGAAGATTATAGGCGACAAGCTCCCAGTTCAAACAATATTGCCAAAACTTGACAAGGAAGGAAAAATTATATTGGATTTGGAAGCAATCACAGAAACAAGAACTCAACAGCTACGAAATCGATCAATTTCGGAGTATCTCATAAAGTGGAAGAACTTATCCGCTAAAGATTCCACATAGGAGGATGAAAATTTCATACAGAAGCATCCATAACTACTCAAGCGTTGAGGAAAACACTTTTTTAAAGGAGAGGGGAATGTTAGGTCCCTATAATACTAGTGATTACCCCATTACTATTGTATTTGTATCCCTTATTAATATTGTTGTGCCCCTATTGTCCCCATATTGTTATTACTGTGTCCCCATAGAATCCCTCTATTTTTTATTTTTGTGCCTTTATATTATTATTGTTAGGTCGGCTGGGTTATATTGTGACTCCTTAGACTCCTATATATAGAAAGGAGGTTTTGTCATTTGAATAATCAAAGAGTCATTCATTTTTGTAATGTAAAGGAGGTTGCCCCCTCGAAGAGGCTGAATTTTAAGGTGTTGATCTATCTTTTCTATATTTTTGTGAGCTGGTTTCATAACATTATACAATCAGGTCATCTTAAGAGATGGGGCGTAACTATTTCTTGGAGAATCAAATTCTGATCAGACTTGTGGGGTTAGAAAGAGGACTCAAAGGGCTACTGCAAGGCGCAATTTCAGAACTTGGAGGTCTAAAATTGCTGAGTTAAAGTAGTTTCAAGATCAAGCTCCTAAAATCAAGAAAAGGTCATATGAGGAAGTTTGATGGCAAGGATTTGGTAAATTGGATACTACAGATGGAGCAATATTTTGATCTACATGAGGTTCAACTGTTACAAAAGGTACATATTACATCTTTATATTTAGAACCAAATCAATTTTTATGGTATAAAGGGCTTTGTTCTCGTAAAGCACTTGTCACTTGGTCAATTTTCATGTAAGAAATGATAGAACAATATGAGGATACAAAGAGTAACACCTTCTTTAGCCAATTGATAAATATCAAACAAAAGAGTTCAATGGCAGAGCACATTTAGGAATTTCAAAACTTGAATATAAGGGTAAATGATATTCCAGAGAAGCAAATGATTGATGTCTTCATAGGGAGTTTAAAGGATAGCATTCAACATGAGGTTTGTCTTTGGGAACCTGATTCACTGGAGAAGACATTTAGGTTGGCAAGAAAAATTGAAAGTGAAATTATGGAAACAAGTAATCCCACCATTCATGACTATAATTATGGAAGTGTTTTTTCTCCTAACCTTCCACAACCTACAAGGTTTACATGATAACAATTGGAAGAAAAAAGAGAAAAAGGGCTTTGTTACAATTGTGATAGCAAATACACTAAAGGTCATAAGTGCATTGAGAACAAATTATTTTACATAGATTATGAAGAGGAGGAAGAAAAGGATCAAGAAACATCAAAAGAAGAGGATATACACCAGGAACCAACCCTAGAAAAAGAAGAAATGAATCCGACCATATCTTGTAAAGCATTGGAAAGAATTACCACTCCTCAAACTCGCAAGATAGAAGGACATATTAAAGAGGAAAAAGGTTCAAGAAGTGAAAGATCACATCGAGAAAGAAGAAATGAATCTAACCATATCTTGTAATGCATTGGCTAGAATTACCACTCCTCAAACTATCAGCATAAAAGGAAATATCAAGAAGAAAAATGTTCAATAAGTGAAAGATCACATCAAGCATCAATAAATGAATCCAACCATATCTTGTAATGCATTGGAAGAAATTACAACTCCTCAAACTCTCAGGATAGAAGGACATGTCAAGAAGAAAAAGATTCAAGCAGTGAAAGATCACATCGAGCATCAACAACAAGTTCTCCAACTTTTATAGGATAACGCCATTTTGGCGTAGAATCGAATGAAACAACGAGTAGATCAACATCGTAGTGAAAGAAGTTTTGATGTAGGTGATTGGGTATTTTTACGGCTACATCTCAAGCAAGCTATTTATGAGAAGGAAATGTTGTCAATACTACATGCACTTAAGAAATGACGACCTTACCTAATGGGAAGACACTTCAAGGTAAAAATGGATTATGATAGTCTTAAATACTTTTTAGAACAAATATTATCTTTAGAAGAACAAAAAAGATGGGTCACAAATATGTTGGGTTATGACTTTGAAATCATCTACAAAAAAGGCAAGCAAAATGTTGTTGCAGATGCACTCTCAAGAAAGGATGAGGATGTGGAAGATTTTTTTTTTCTATTTCTATTATCCAACGAGATTCGATAAATGAAGCAAGGGATGAATGGAAGAAGGACGAAGAAGTATGGACACTCATTCAAAAGTTGCAGAAGATCCCAGTTCAAAAAATATTGCCAAAACTTGACAAGGAAGGAAAAATAATATTGGAGCCTGGAGCAGTCACAAACACAAGAACCGACAACGACAAAATCGATCAATTTCAAAGTATCTCATCAAGTGGAAGAACTTACTCGCTGAAGATTCCACATGGGAGGAAAAGAATTTTATACAGAAGCATCAAGAAATACTCAAGCATTGAGGATAACTCGTTTTGAAGAAGAGGGGCATGTTAGGTTCCTATACTACTAGTGTAACCCCTTATTGTTATTAGTAAAACCCCCTTATTATATTTTTGTGCCCATGTAGTCCCCATATTGTTATTATTGTGCCTCATAGAAGCCCACTATTGTTATTATTGTGCCCTTAACATTATTATTGTTATGTCGGCTCTGATTATATTATGACCCCTTAGACTCCTATATATAAAAAGGAGGTCTTGTCATTTCTATCATCCAAGAATTATTCATTTGTGTAATGTAAAAGAGGTTTCCCCCTCGAATTTCATTCTCATAACTCCACTAGAGCCCACTATCCATTTCCTAGACTTCGACACTAGAACTTCAATATTAAGCACTTGACCTTCTCAAGATGGTTCCATATCACATTGATAATTGTACAAGTAAAAAGAAACACTGGCATAGGGGCGAAAATTTGAAGTTGGGTTACACTTTTGTGAGAATTGCTCACGAAAAATTCATAATTGTACTTTTTCAACCGAACTAAAACTTTTCGGCCAACTATTTAATATTTTTTGGCCAAACTAGTTTTTTTTCGGATGAACAGTTAAATTTTAACTTTTGGCCAAAAAAATTGGTTATCTAAATTAATGACAACTCTCTCTCTCTCTCTCTCTTCTCTCTCTCTCTCTCTCTCTCTCTCTCTCTCCTCTCTCTCTCTCTATATATATATATATATATATATATATATATATATATATTATATATTATATATATAATATAGATATAGATATAGATATAGATATAGATATAGATATAGATATAGATATAGATATCTATATCGATATCTATATAATATAATATATATGGTTCGTGAGCATGTTGCAAATGTTTCACACTATTTTTCTTCGATATTGTGCTTTTACATTGTTGTTGTGACATTGTTGTTCATGTACATTGTGTTTTGGCACTGTTGCGATAGGCATAAATTTGTGTTGTTGTGCTAGAGGAGTTTTTGAAGGTTTAGTATCAAAAATCTCTATAGTTATTTGATTTTTCGGGTTATTTTCTTGCAACTATTGGTTTTCTTTTTGTTTTTGTGAGATTGTTGGGTGCCCGAGGAGTTATTGCACCTTGTCAGTGTTGGAGAAATTCTACCAGGCTCCTCATCCTCCTGCCAATCTGACTGCACAACAACAAAAAACTAGGTATTTATGTTCCTTTTTGTAGATAAAAAATTTGTTTTCATATTGTTTTCTTGCCACTCATTGCGCACTACAGGAGTTCTTGCACCTCGTCAACACTGGAGGAATTCATCCATGTTGGAGGAATTTTGTCGGGCACCTCGTCCTCCTGTCAACTCGACCACACATTAGCAAAAAACCAAGTACTTTATGTTCCTTTTTTTTAGAAAAAAATTAATGTTGTTGCGTCATAGGAATTTTTATCTTGGTCTTATTTTGGAATTTTGTTATCTTTGTCAATGCTATTCCAAACCAAGAATCGAGCCAAAAGAGTACAAAAATAATGTTTCTAGCCATATTATTATTGTGTTGAACTATTAATATTATATACTTCTTGCATCTAATTTAAGTGTAGTTGGATATTGAATTTGAGGTTCACTCAGTGCCTTATTAATGGTTTGAATTAACCTATTTTTTGCTGCCCTACATAAGGGCCAACTTATACTCACTCCCTTCAATGTGAATCAACTTGCAACACTGCTTCCGGTATCATTTGAGTATATTACGTTAACATGCCATGTTAATCTACACAAGTATAGACTCTAATAATGGGGCTATATATATGGAGCTTTGTCCTCCGTGTAATGTAGGACCATTTAACAATATTTTAAATATCCAAGACCCAAAAAACAAGCATGTACATCATAGAAACAACTTTGTGTGTTGTCCAACAATAGGCATGGCATCGTTTGTAGCTTGCAGTGAACCATGCTCTTCTTACTCAACTTAGTTTAACAACAAAAAGAGCATAGCCAATGAGATTTACTTTTACCTTGTCCAATAATAGCCAGTGCTATATATCTTTTTAATGTCACTTATGTGCGTGGGACCACTTACGCACATAAATATATAATCAGGTTTTTAAGCCTATCTGCATGTATACAACAATATTGACTTCCAAGTCGACAACTTCACATGGAATTAAAAATTGTCAAAATCTAATTCGTGGATGATATCTGATTAGACTATCACTGATATTGATACATGTGAAATAGTGCCTTCCTTGTGTAATACTTGGGAGTCATTGCCTTCCTTCTGTACTACTTAACAGTTGATCTTCAATAGGGAGTCAGATTCTAGTGGATAATTTAGGCTATCATTGACTCAACCGATTACTGCAGTTTAGTTTATCACATGAAACAAAAAAATTCACTTCAAGTTGATTAAAATAAATTAAAATTAGCATGATGAGTCTCCTCCCATCAACATTTTGTAACCTAATTTACACTTATATAGAATATATTACTCCCTCAGTTAGGTATTTCCTAGTTGACTCTCGAATGTTACTAGAGAGCCTCGTATACGCCTTCACCAAGCTAAATCCCACCACTAATCAAAACTAGTAGGATCCCACCACCAAGTGTCCCTTCATGGACGTTCATTCTGACTTCACCCTATATTCACCCAAAGGTTGGAATTTAGCGAGTGAGAAATATAAAATAATCAGTTGGAAAGGCTTCATATCATTCATGTCAAAGGTGGGAACAAGGGATGTACAGAAGATAAGATTAGTGAATAAATTCTCAATTCCATGCCATCAAAATTCTCATGAGTGCCAGTGTGTTGTGCCGACGAACAAAACCTTTCACCTCACAGTCCCTCTGACCCTTTCCATAGTAGATAGATACATTTAGATATCTGACCTCTTGTTAATGATGATAGGTTTTAATGCTTTTCATTGGAATATTGTTCCAGCACATCAAATAACAAGTGGCACAATTCAATTCTATTGTATTCTTGAGGGAGGGTTCACTCAGTGCCTTATTAACGTTTTTTATTAGCCCATTTTTTGTTGTCCCACATAAGTGGTTGCTTATACTCACTCCCTTAAACATGAATCAACTTGCAAAACTACCTCTTGTATCATTTGAATATATTACATTAACATGTCACGTTAATCTACACAAGTATAGACTCTAAGAATGGGGCTAATTTACAGGTTGCAACTTTGTGAACATCTATTAAAAAAATCACAATACAATAATTTTAGATCTAGGAGTATATTTGCTAAGGATACATGGAGAAGGTAGCAACTAAAGGTTATTGATGTTACAAGACTATGCTTATAAAAATTATTACAATTAAATTTAATGTATTTTAAGGTTTTGTTATTTAATAAAATTAACTCAAAATCATATTTATCTCCAACACTTTTTATTTTTATTTTTATTTTACAATGAGAGTTTGGTTTAGTCTCAAATGCTACCAATAGTATCCCAATCCAAAATATTGAAACCGAGAGGTTAAAATTCCAACCTTAATCCTACCAATGTATAAGAATTAGTTCTGTCACCATTTTACATTTAATTTACATGGGAAGTTTTTTATAATAATCTTATAATATGACTATATATTATAACTAACCATGAGACCCAATCTTAAGATTTCAAATATTCTCAAATTTATTCCACTATTTTCGAAATATTTTACCACTTAAGCCTACATTCCTCAAGTCAAATTCCCACATATAATCTATAAACTCTTATTATTACACATTGAAAAACATCTTAAGTGAACTACTTAATGTAGATAGTTATTACATATTGCTTATAAAATTCTAACTATAATTACCAGGTGATATACAACCCTATGGAACATTGGAAATTACCACATGGATGCCTCCTTCCTGGTCTTCTAAGTCAACAAACTAACTTAGCTCTTGTGAAACAAAGTTAGCTCCAATGTCCTAATTGGTCTTCAAACATGTAGACCTTAACCATCATTCAAAGTTATTTTCCCTAATTTTATGTGATTACACAAAATATCAGTATGGTATCATGAGTTAAATGTCCAATTAAAAAGGTTCATTATTTAGTTAAATAGTGAGATAAATATAATTTTATGTAGTTGTTATATTGAAGTGGCTTTAGGATAAATATCATTTCATGTAGTTTTTTTTTAATAAGAGGAATTAGTAGACCTATTGTTTGTCACTGAGGGGAATTGAGATAAATTCAATGAGACTACCACTATACTTTTGAGTCTAACACAACTACCTACAATTCATATTTCATGTAGAAATGTTGGCAGTCATATTACGATGAACATTAGCAACATTGAATGTTATGTCACCGTAGATATCCATGTTCACATAATATTATTGTCTATCTATTAGACGTTTTAGAGGGTCTTCCGACATATTTTTTGGTCAAATTTGTCTAGAATTTAGCAGAGATTTCTTGGAATCACATGTTCGAGTTGTGAGCTCTCCACAATCAAAGACCCTCAAGGGTTTTTTACGCTGTTGAATTTATAGAAGAAATCAATAACCCAATTTAAACAACATAGATGAGATTTTACCAAAGAACATTTGCCAAATTCTAGCCAAAAACTTGAAAACATCCAATAGTTAGACAATGCCTCACATAATAGTGTGGATATTAAAATTCAAAACATCTAATAATTAGAAAATACCTCACATAATAGCATGGATATTGATCACCATCATATTATAAGACATATGATAGGGAATGGTAGGTCATCATTATACATTTATCATAATAGAAGAATTTCAACTCAACCATAATTGTATAATTTTGACACATAATAATCATGACATGTGCCTCTTGTCATCAAAATAGTTGTACAGCTCTCATTAACCTCCTCACACACCAAAACTACATTAAAGGATATCTCTCCTTTCCTTATTAAAAGGATTTGCATTAATATGAATCCGTTATTTTAAACCATTTGGAATAAACTCATAACCATATTGAAATGTCAGTTAAAAACATGTGCACTTGTAAGCTTCCCAAAGGACAAATGGACACAAGGGAGAGAAAGTACATTTCCCAAAAAGTGATACTTTGCTTTAGTATAAGGCGTACCTTTCCTCTAACACTATCCTTCCTCCTATATGAAGATAATTTAGAGGATGGGATTGGGCTACATACCGACATGTTAAAAGTAAGTTTAAGACAAAGAGTTGCATATTAGTTGGTACACTATTTCCTATGTATGTACATGTTTTTAGTGACTTATTAGTTAATGGTTTAAATATATAGTAAATGTATTACATGTTTATACATAATTAGATAGAGAATCTAAAAACAAAATTTAAATAAGATGACATATATATAAAGATGATATAAAAACTAAATAATGTAATTTTGGTTTATCTCTTTGTGCCCCATATTGGTTCCACATTCTCCAACATATCTTATATGTTGGTTATTACACCCTTGAGAGGATGGTAGTGAAACCTAATTGCTCATATATGTCAATTATAGAAGTGAAATTAATGGTAAGAATTTTTTTTTTAACATAGGCTTCAAGGTTGGGATTGTTAAAGCATTGGCCAGAGGACAACTACCATGCAATGAATCTTTTTGGGCTTTTTTTACCACTTAATATTAAAGTTGTTTGTTTGGCTTCAAGATTGGGGTTGTTAAAGTATTGACCACATGACAACTACTATGCAATGAAGCCTTTTCAGTTTTTTTTATTATTTAACACTATATTTGTTTATTTTCCTACAATTTTATTTTGTACTACCATGCACTACGGTAAGTTTAGTTAGATTAACCAAAAAAAAGATATAGATATAAGAAAAACTAGGATCTTTAAACCAAACATCCAAAGCCCTTGAAGATATTTTTCAAGATTAAGTGAAATAAAAAATGGAACCTTGAGGCCTTTAAAGAATAAATAAAACCAAAAAATGGATCCTTGACTTGCCATTATGCTTGAATCTTGCCAATTTCATTTTCAACCAGATGTAAGTGATGGTTATCCCATGTAGCACATAATTTAGGGTGCTAGAAGGTGATGGGACTTTATTGTAGGACTAGATAAGAGTAGACATAGAAGGTGGTATGATCACTAGCATGAATTGCACAATTGGATATGTAAGTGATCACTCATAATAACTCTCCAATTCACACTCTTGCCTTATTCACTTGTCATATCCATGGATATCATCCAATATGTAGAAATATTGGTTGATGTTCTAATCCATGGATTTAGGCAAGCAATCCAACAATCTTGTGAATATGAAAATTGAATTATTTTTTTGTCTTAATATTGAAGATAAATATAGGATTTATGGATGTCAGTGTACTTAGTGGCATGATCAACAATCAACCCTTATTGCCTCATAGAAACGTTTTGAATGACTTATATAGAAGACAAAAGCCTTTAAAAATTATTTGTTTGTTGATTTGAATGTGGGCATAAACTTTTTAAATGTGGAAATTTTTGCATCAAAATCATACATGGCATGATGGAAAATATCCATTGCTAGGCTAACCTTTGGTATTATCCAAATTTGATAAACATGATGATATATCTAATTTCAAGGACTGGTATTCTCCTGATAAGTATAAGCTTCATTGAATAGTGAAGGAATCTCATTAAGGATGGAAGTACTAATAAATTTTTTAGTCTTATAGGTATGAAGAGTCATGGGAGTAACTATTAGAGGATTAGAGGCCCTAGTTTGGGTTGAAAATCACATTATTTTTTGTATCATAGAGGTGGACCAATACAAATTCATTTATTTGATGATAAAAAAAAAAATCTCATTGTCGACAATCATGTAGTGTAGCATGTGTTTGAATTTTATTCTTGTGCAAACTAATTTGTTATTGTTTGCTACAAAGGCCTTTTTTGTGGCTTTGGATCCATGAGTGGTCATTAAGATTTAATTAATCTAATTTCACGTCTTGAAATAGGGATAACACAAAATGTTAGGGTGAGGGTGTGTTTGTATCAATCTCTCTAGTGATTGTGAATATGAAAGTCACGGAGACGCATGTTGGTATGCGACTTAAGGTTGAGTCATCTCCTTTTCTGTCCATTGGCATATAAATAATGGATGAGTCTACTAGTGCCTGTGTTAAAAATATTTTTCGTCATGTGATTGTGTCACAAAAAGTAGTTCTTAATGAGAACGATTTATCTTTGCTTAGTATCATTGCTTATCAATCCTTGATCATGTTAGGGTGGATGAATGTGGATGAATTTTCAAGGGATGTGATCTATGTAGCCTTTTATTTTGCTCAAAATGTGTGGACCCTAATATTGCCTTGTATGCTTAGACTAAGGCTTCTAAAACTAGTGATATGATAAAGGATGGTTCAAATGGTGTTAGACTTGTTTTTTTGACCTCACCATATCCATTTGTTGGTGTTAATAATCATATTCAAGTGTGAGATATAAAATTCTAGGCTAAATCCTTCTTGTGAAGGATATTTAACTTCCATGTGGACATAAATAAATATTCCGCTAAAGGGAGAAAATATCTCAAATAAAGAGGAGACATCTTTTTAAATTGATGTTGCAGGAGGAATAATTTAATTAATAGTGCATTATAAACTAGGATGTTAATGGTGTCTCACTAAATTCTTATTCATATTTGGGATCTAGTTACTCATACTTACTATTGAATTTGAAGGATGCTCAGTATGTGTTGCAATATGAAACTTAGAGTATAAAATGATGTTTGGAGTTTGTGCACTCTTAGAGGTTGAGATTTTTTATTGATGAAATTAACCAACCTATTTAAACATTTTGGTTTATATTCCTAAGAATTCCAACATAAGACCATTTGTTAAGACGTTTTCCCAAGGGCATTGATTTGTAAACTACCATGACTATTCCACTAGGGTAGTTCATCACAATAGATCTTGTAATATTCCATCAATTCATCACAATAGATATTTATTTTTCATAATTCTCCCATAAAGTAAGGCATTTGCAAAAAAGAAATATATTATTAATTTTATTGAATTTGTTTTTTATAGGGATAAGTAAACCCATTAAATATGGTTTAAAAATGGACATTATGCATTGATGTTTCTTATTATCCCAAGCTAGGACAAGCAGTGATTACTTATGTGCTATACAATACTGCAATGAACAAAGTCCTCCAAAGGAAAAGGAATGTAGCTCGAAGGACAACAAAAAATGAAGCATATTATATTGCACTGATAGAAGGCTTAGGAACAACAAGGGAGTATAGATGCAATGGAATGGTAGTCTTCACCAATTCTAAACTTGTGTGCAACTAGATGAAAAGTGTGTACCAAATGAAAAAGGAGAAGTTAAAACAATTGCATAGAGAAGCAAAAATGATTGCTAGTCAATTTCAATCACTTAGCAATAAGTCATTGTGCAAATTTTAATAGGATGTCTAGTGTTCTATTGTATGGGGCAATGCAATTTTAAGATTTGTGTGTGAAACGTGAATTGGTGTCAACAAGCACTCCATCAAAATTTATTGATGGACATTTTAAGATATCTCTTATATGTGTGTGTTTTTTAGTTATAAATGTGGTGTCTTTAATGACCATGTCTTTCTTTCAATACTATTCTAAGTGTGTCCCCACTGTGTAATCACAACTTGGTGAATTATTGGGTGAATTATTAGGACCTAACATGTTTAAGAAAACTTTGTATTTAATTCTCAAGATGTGCACTTTAGCATTTGTGTTTTTAGTCTTCAGTATATTTGAAATAAAGAATTTACACCAAAATATTTTGAAGAAACCCTTAGATAGTTAAATTTATTTGCCTTATTAATTTTTTGAATTCTTGATATTTTTAAATAGTAATTTTAGAGATTTTTAAACGCATGAGGTAACTTTGGTTTTTTTTTTATATAATATATATATATATATATATATATATATATATATATATATATATATATATATATATAAATATTTATATATATTATATATATATAGTATATATATAATATATATATTTATATATCAAGGTTCTGGATCATCACATGAGTGTCACTGTAGGCGCTAGATTACCTCATGCTGAAAAGGTAAGATTCTAGTCAACATAAACCACGCTCAGCCTCGTAGCTAGCCCTACGAGGACAGGAGAGGGCTCTCTCTGGGTCAATCTCAGCAAAAGATAATCGATGGGGCTTGAGATGACTAATTTAACAACTGATCTTAGGCTAGGTATGAAATGCAAGGATTTAATTTGATTTTTTTGGGAGTTTTTTGTTGGAAAAAGGGAAAGGAAAATTTGGGTCTGGGGATGAGGCCAAATTTTTGCAGAGCACAACAAGCCAATGAATTATACCTTTGTCACTCAATGTGTTTAATTTTAGAAGCAAAGAGAATGGAAATGGCATACATGAAACATCAATGAACTTACAATTGCATGAAGAAAAACACCATCAAAACACAGAGCCACAAGGATCCCAACAAGTGCTGCAAAACCCTGGTCTTTCCTTTGCAAAAAATGTTGAAAACGAATGTACAATGACGTGCCAAGCAATCCCAAGTGTCCAACCCTGAAAATGACTGAGAAATTACATGATATAGACGAGTCTAACTCCTTCCCATGCCTCTAGGGGTCGAGCTCATCATTCTAGGAGCTGTTTCAACCATATCTCAACAAGGAACTAAAAAATAGGCAATGAAACAACTTGCCTCTATATGCTAGGAAACTGATTCATTCACTCACATTTCACCTTTTGGTGAATGAATCTACTATGACAAGTAAAAATGTGCCAAAATTACATCATGGTCATGAAATTACATCAAGTTAAATCAAGAGTAACATCAAAAAGTGAAACTAGTCAAAACTGGCCGAAATTCTGAGCTGAAGAGTGAAAAATAGGCCAAAATTCTCTATGCGCCGCGCCCAAAATCTCTCTGCGTAGCACAACTTTGGAGCTGATTTTGAGGCCCTTCCCGAAGTCCAAATTGAGCTCATGATAGCTTGTTGGAAATCCCTACCTGTCTACTTTCCAACCCAAGTGGAATTTCTAGATTTGGATGTCATGAGCCCCTCCAAAACTTCAATCTCCCAAGACTTCTTCCTGTGGGTGCAAAAAGTGGTAGAAAGACCATTTTTAGGGTGTTTTTGACCCTTTAGGCAACCCAAAACTTGATGAAATTCTTAGGTAATTCATGAGCATGCATAACGTTTCATAACAAATCCAGAAATGTAAAGTTTTCCTCCAGAGAATCTCCCAATTATAAGCGCGTGCCAAGTGGCAATACGCATTGGGCAGGAAAATCTGTTTTGAAGCCAAAAAATTCAAAATTGACAAAATTTTCTCCAAATTTGCTGAAATTTGGATTGAAGGTCCATCATTGAGTATCATGCTCAGCCAAAGAAGCTTCGGACAATATTGGGAGCCTATCATCCCTTTTGCGTCGTTTTAGTGCTCTCTTTAGTCTTGCCTTCAAGATTTTGATCCTCACTTTGCAAATATGAGTTCGTGCCCAATAATGATTTTTCATGTGCCTGAGCATGTCCTTGTCCTTGTTTGCCTTCGCCAACAGCTTCTTAAGATGAACGTTGATCCTCTCAAGCCAAGATTCCTGATCAGCATTGATCTCTTACTCAAGTGAAGTGAGCTCCACCCTCCTTTAGGGCAGCTTTGGCGATTTTTCTTTATGTTTTTGCCACATCTATGAGGCCTCCTAGGTGCATGTACCTATGTGGGAGAGTCAATGTGTGTCTCTTCTTCATGATCATATGACGGATCAAATGCCATCTCTACTAGTGGATGAACTGTCTTGGAGCTGCCTTGAACTATCTTGATGCAAAATAGGTGATTTTATGGTGTGCCTTGACCTTTGCCACCAAGGGGAACAGTGATATGTGGGACTGTGGAGGGTGGAGGGTGGAAACAATGAGGGATTTAGGGACTGTTGGGGTAAGGTTTAGTAAAGGGAATAGGGAATTAGAGAGTACTTTGGGAGCTTTGGTATAGGACTAGGGTTTGGGAATAGTGGGATTAGGTATTAGGGTTTTTAGTTTTAGGGATAAGGGGATAGGTGAGTGTGAATGAAAGGGGAGAGGGAAAGTAATATGACTGAAGTGTAGTGAGAGAAAAATGAAAATGGGGATACAATGGCAAAACTACAATTTTGGAAACCCTAGGCAATTTTCTCAACACAACTTTGCAAGGAACTAGGGTTTTGTTTTTCACCTATTAAAACACCATAAACACTTATGGAAACTCATACATTGGCAATATGGAGGCGTTAACTTACTTGTGGAATGAATAATTTAAAATTTGGAGAAATATTTGAATGAATTTCAGGCTTTTTAGCTCAATGCGCCGCGCCATCTCTATGCGCCGCGGTAGTGTATTTTTTGCACTGTGGAGGGCAGCCCAATGCGCTGCGCCATCTCTATGCGTAGCACCTTTTTTCAGGAGACTTTTGGAGGCCTTCCTGGTAGGATAGCTCGTTGGAAAGGTATTTGAGTCTACTTTCCAATCCAACTAGAATTTTTCAATTGGGAGTTCATTTGCCCTATCAAAAATCAACTCTCCCAAGACTGGTCAAAATGTGCCAAATGAGGCTGCCTCAAGGTAGAGTGCTGTTGCAGTCAACGTTTGAAGGTGTTTATCAACTCCAAATTGAGCTCATTATAGTTCATTGGAAATACCTTTGTGTCTAGTTATCATTTGACTCATCAAGAAAGTCATTTGGCCAACCAAGCGAGGAGAAAAATTGATTTTCCCAAGGTCACTTCAGAGTTGCATCAATTCTCTTGAGGCAACTGTATTTTTGACATTTCTCTAAAACCATGACATCTGTGTAAAAAGTGAAGGAGGTTTTTCTTCCTTTTCCTATTTTGGACAACAACCTCTCTCAATGTTTCCAAATTCATCTTTTCTTTCCTAGAAAAATCATTGGAGTAAAACCTATCCCGATGTGTGGAACACGGGATTTGTCGAAATGAAGCGAAATGAAGGGGATAAGTGGCTTCTAAATTCTTGAAAAAATTTTGGGAAGTAGGGAGGGATGTTATGAAGTAGGGGAAAGTATAATTTCAAAGAATGAGTGAGGGGAAGGGGTCCAAAAGGGCTAATCACAAGCCTAGCCTAGAAAGTAGGGTTTGTAGCAAGAAACTAGGGTTTGTGCGAAAATGAGGAATTTGGGGGATCTTAGTGGTGGGAAGTGTTTAATAAGGTACATTAAGGATAGGGGAAGGTGTATGAACATCAGGATACAAGTTCTGCTAATGATTTTACCATCCAAGAGAAACTACCTTCAAAACCCTAGGAGAGGGAAATGAACTTTACCTAAGCACAACTGAAGCATGAACAAGGTGTAAAATGACCTATTGGAACTTGATATGATGATGAAAACCCTCTGAATGATGGTACACTCAGCTGAATGGTGACATGGACTGACATTTGGACAACTTTGACAGGAGTAAAAGCAAACCCTAGACCTAATACCTAGTGACCAAATTTTGCTTGAAGACTCATTGAAATGACAAAATTTGACCTTGACACCTTAAAATCACTTTGTAAGAGCATGTTTGATCCATGGTGGAAGGCTTCAAAGACTGACACTAACAGTCACCACCTGAATTTTCGAGGCATAAGTGAGATAGAGCATCAACTTAGTCTTGAGCATTGACTAGAGGGTGAATTTATATGCATTCCGAAGAGATTGGTCATAGATCGAGGAGAGTATCAGATGAATCAGGGGAGGGCTATCGTTCATTACATCATCATTGTGGTATATATATGTTTATGTGAAAACTTAAATGATATTCATAGAATCATATGTACATACATATTGAATTGATTTTTGTCAATTTAAATTAATTAATTTATAATTTCTATTTTTTAGAAGCATCTCTCACTAGGTCGTCGCGTGAGGGTGCTCAACATTCTCCCCGTGGTCAACAACCTCAATCAGCGCATGGACTTGGGCGTCATGGTTCTCAACCATCTTTGAGTGATCATGAATCTCAATCAGATCATCACGATCCTCATTTTGGTAAATTATATAATTAAAAAACAAAAATTATGTTAAAAAAATTGTACATAAAAAATTATGTGTACATATACATGTATGTCTATTTTGCATGTGTATAAATACATTGATATGTTTTAATATTTATGTATATATATTGAAGCAGGGGGTGAAAACATTGACCAAAGTCAACATAGGTGAAGGAGTGTGATTCAAGAAGAAGACCATATGCTAATTACCACCTATCCGTATGATATTCCTGATGAGCTTCCTTGGGAAACACACATAAAATAATGTATGTTACAGAGGTGCACAACACATTATTCAAAATTGAAGAACGATCTTGGGAGGTTGGAGCTCCCTGAAGAGAATCGGAAAAACTTAGAAATAGTTTTGTACTCTCTAAGTACATTTATTAATATTTACCAGAACCTTAGGTCAACAATTAATGGCTTTATAGATTTGATGAGGCTTAGAAATGAAAAAATGATGGGTCCCGATAAATGGGTCGAGGTAAATAGATTACAAAATCACATGCAAAATCTATGTTTAATTTCAAAGAAAGGCCAAAAAGAAATATGTTGAAGGTGCAATATTTCAAGTACCCTGAAATAACCCACCATTTGTATGATAGGTTCCTTGTAGTGTATAGCAAGTTGCCATGGAATGATGAGGTTCCACATTATTTTTCTTGATTATTTTATGCAGAATCCTTTTTGGGTATGAAACCTGATTATATTGACCTTCCATCTAAATTTTATGGTACTAAGAGAGGTCAGATATATGAACGTAAGGGTGCATTAAGGGATACTGAATTGCCTCATCCTCTTCCTCCTTCGATACCTCAAACTACATGTTTGGTAACTTTACAGCCGAAGATGTATGCCACTTCTCATATTGGTTGAGAAGCAAGGGATGCCATTATAGACAACATACAAAATACATTGGTTGGAACTGATGTCCGTCTAAATCGACAAGCAGCACAAGCTTATGCATGTGCTAGTTTTGTATTTAAATCAAATGTGTAGATATATAATATGAATATTGAAGAGGTTAAAGCGTATGCAAAGGCTTGTCATGATGGCAGGAAAGACCTAATTGGTCACGAGGAAGAGGGCATGGGATCGGTATGTGTTAATGTTTAGGGTTGATATTTTAATGTAATGTAATATATGTGTTAATGTTGATTCACATACATTTTGTAATTTTTTTCAAATATAAACTAACATGAATGTATCACATGTTCACCATTTGTAGTTAAGTCATTTGTTGAACAAATTTTTTGATAATATGATGTTTTCGGGTTTAGTTTCAAAAGAAGATATGTTGAGAGATTTTAGTTTTTTTTTAATAACATGTTGATACTATTAATTTACCTTTATTATATTGGTATTGTGAAGACATATTTGTAAAAGAAATAATTAAGTAATTAAATGTTTTGCATATTTCCATTCCATCCAGCATTTTTGACACATTATGAATCTCTTCCTCCCGATTAGGAGATGTCTCAAATATTGGCTTGTTTTTTTTCCAGAGAAAAAATCGAACTTTCTATTAAGGCAATAAAAATTTACATAGTATATGCACTGAAGCATTATGTAAACTATATTTCATCAACTAAACATAGAATATAAAGTTGAGTTGGTAAGCAACAAAAATACTTTCCCATCCCAATGTAAGCTCAAATATTGGCTTGTTACAAGTATTGAATGTTTCAATTTTATTTTTTTTGTTATAAATTGAAGAAAGTTTTTTTTGTTATAAATTGAAGAAAGTTTCGTTAAAAAATGAGATATCTATCTTACAATTTTATTTTTTTTGAATTTTAGGTTTTTGGAGACAATTTTCTTTCTCCAAGGACATCATCTATGGGGATAATATCTTCTAGACAATTTGAAAAAAATTGTTACAATTTTTTTAATATTGCGAATTTATGCATTTTCATGTGTAATTTTAAAATTTTAAAATTTTAATGCATGCATGCACATGTGTTGTATAGGGAATCCACTAGGGCGCAATTCAGGGGGAACACCACAAGGTATTACATGGAATTTGAAACTTGAGTCAGCTGCAAGGATAGGATCATCTATACAATTTGGAAAAGTTATTACATTTCTTTTAATATTACAAGTTCATGCATTTTCATATGCAATTTTAAATTTTTAATATATACATGTACATGTGTTGTATAGAGCTTCCATTAGGGTTCAATGGAGGGGGAACACCAAGGGGTATTGCATGGAATTTGAAACCTTTTATAAAACAATTTGATGATAGAATTATCATTTAATTTTAATACATTAAAATTTAATTTAAAATTACACAATCTTATGTATATATCATATTACACATGTTATGCAGGGCACCCATGAGGATGATGACAACACGGGGATGTTGATAGATCGTATGTTGCAGTGAGATTCTCTTTGATGCATCTTTTTATTTTATTTTCATTTTATCTTTATCTTTATCTTTATCTTTATCTTTATCTTTATTTTTATCTTTTATTTTTATTTTATTTTTATTTTTTATTTTTATTTTTATTTTATTTATATATTTACTTTTATAATGATATAAATTTTGGGCATATTTTAAATAGAACTCTTTATTATGAATTGATCTTTAATATGCAAATTTTGGAGTTTATAATTTTCCATGATGATTCTTATAATGTTAGTAGAAGATAATATGAATTTGGGTTGATTCTCAGGTTTTGTGAAGTTGCTTTTTCAAGTTGTTTAATGACTAGTAAAATTGCAAATTACAAAATATGGTGCATTTTGAATGATGCATGGTTTGATGCTTAAAGGTATTACATTTAAGTTCATGAATATTAAGCAATGAAAGTAAATTTGCATTTAGATCGTACATTTTGCTTGATGATTCTTATAATGTTAGTAGAAGATAATATGGATTTGGGTTGATTATTAGGTTTTGTGAAAAAAAATTGTCAAGTTGTTTAATGAATAGTAAAATTACAAATTACAAAACATGGTACATTTTGCATTCATGAATATATCATCATCTTGTATAGAAGAGCTACTATGGATATGGATTGATACTTAGCTTTTAACATAAAGTTGTTCGAAGAAAACATACTATAAAATTGCATTATAAGACATGATACATTTTGCATTCATGAATATTATCATGGTCTATATGTCTAAAATAATCATAACTTAAAATTGCATTACAAAACATGGTATACATTTTGCATTCATGAATATATCATCATCTTGTATAGAAGAGTTACTATGGATGTGGGTTGATACTTAACTTTTAACATAAAGTTGTTCAAAGAAAACATACTATAAAATTCCATTATAAAACATGGTAAATTTTGCATGATGCATGATTTGACGCTTGAAGGTTTTACATTTAAGTTAATGATTTTGAAGCAATGAAAGTAAATTTGCATTCAGTTGGTACATTTTGCATGATTAGTATTATAATGTTGGTAGAAGATAATATGGATTTTGGTTGATTCTTAGGTTTTGTGAAGTTGTTTTATGAAGTTGTTTAATGAATAGTAAAATTGCAAATTACAAAAGATGGTACATTTTGCATTCATGAATCTTATCATGGTGTATATGTCTAAAACAATCATAACTTAAAATTGCATTATAAAACTTGGTATAGGTTTTGCATTCATGAATAGATCATCATCTTGTAATGAAGTGCTACTATGGATGTGGGTTGATACTTAACTTTTAATATAAAGTTGTTCCAAGAAAACCTACTATAAAATTGCATTATAAAACATGGTACATTTTTCATGATGCATGGTTGGATGCTTAAAGGTTTTACCTTTATGTTCATGAATATGATGAAATTAAATTAAATTTGTATTTAGTTGGTACATTTTACACGATGATTCTTATAATGTTAGTAGAAGATAATATCGATTTGGGTTGATTCTTAGGTTTTGTGAAGAAGTTTAATGAACAGTAAAATTTCAAATTAAAAAACACGGTACATTTTGCATTCATGAATCTTATCATGTAGATGTCTAAAACAATCATGAATTAAAATTGCATTATAAAACATGGTACATGATGCTTAAAGGTTTTACATTTAAGTTCATGAATACGAAGCAATGAAAGAAAATTTGCATTTAGTTGGTACTTTGTAAGGCTAACATATATAGAGTTTTAGAACCCAACTTTTGATACCCTTTGTAATAGTTATCGTTTCCCCATACCAACTTTTCAAGTGATGTATGTTTCAAGTTAAATGATAAGTAGAATGCATCAAAACAAATGTAGTCATATATAAGTCACATTTTTTATGCCATTATTACCCACCAAATTTCTCATTGATCAACCTTTGCTCGGTTGTTCTAGTTAACTTCCAACTCTTTGCTTGATGTAAGGTTTCAAGTTATAGTTTATGAGTTTAATCAACAATAAACATTATAAAACATGGTACATTTTGTATGATGGATGGTTTTATGCTTAAAGGTTTTACATTTATGTTTATGAATATGAAGCAATGAAATTAAAATTGCATTTATTTGGTACTTTATATGGCTTACATATGTAGAGTTTTAGAACCCAACTTTTGATACCCTTTGTAATACTTATAGTTTCCCCATACCAACTTTTCACGTTATGTATTTTCAAGTTAAAGGACAAGTAGAATGCATCAAGTGATAAGTAGAATGCATGATTTATGGTACATATATATGAGATATGTATTTAAAGAAAATTCCATTAAGCTTGTTAAATACATGCATTCTAAAGTTAAAGTACCTTGGTTGTCTTAAAGTCTCTTACAATTGTATTTTTCATGAAATTTGAGAAAATTTCGATATTAAGAATTAAAAATTGCAATGTTGAATCAATTGAAGTTGCATTAATCAAAATGTGGGCCTAAATTTTCTCTTAAAGTAAATGAAATTTTCAAATATTAGATATTATGTGTGGAGCATGCATTGTTAGTTTTAATAGGTTCATATAATGAAGATTATGCAATGCACATATAGATGGTGTATACACTGCATGTATAGGACAAACACAATAAAATACATTTTTTTGAGCTATCAAGATGTACAAGAGATAAAAACATTTGAAATTGATGGTAATACGATTTTAATAAAGTAAATAATGTTTTTTTTTTCTACGCAAAGGCTAAGCTAAATTATATTAAAAAAGGAGAAAATATATACAAGAGGGCGAAACCTCTGAGAGCGCCATTGTAGTGTGCAGCTCTCTATCAGACTGTCAACAAAAATGTCAATTCCTCTAAGGCGAGTACCTCTTACTATGAAAGGGTAACAGAGTAGAGAGTTTATGCTCAAAATGTATCATTACAAAACATTAAATTGCCTGAATGCTGAAGATAAGAGAGTTCATTTCTGAGGGGATTTTCTGCAACCAGGATTCCGTTTCCAGAATCGAGTCTGCAGGTTCTGTGACCGCGCCCATTCAAACAGGCTTCAACATCCGAGCTGGAACCATAAACTGCAACCGTGACCTCTATGCATCCGCTACCAAAACCTCGACCAGACCAGACCAGACGGGCAGCAACCAAACATACATATACTAACGAACATATTTCCGCACCCAACTGAACGCGTCCCAACGAACAAGACCACGACCATGACCAGACATTTCGAAAAAACTCAACCTTCAAAATAGTAGAGATTTTCCAGCAGGTTACAAGCATACCTTCAAAAAAAGCAGGTGAAGACCGTTTACTTGTCATCGTCCAGCTTATAAACTTTAAACTCGTCCAGAGGCTCCCAAGAGATCTCCATTCCCTTGGGAACATCCTCCAACTTCATGCCGGGTGGTAGTATTGGGTACAGGGTGTTGGCATAATGGAAGTCTGGCAGCTTGGGCTCGCAGTACGGCTGAGGAGCTGAGGTGGTGGCATCTGCTTGTTCCTGAAGAATCCTTGTCTGATCTTGGGCCATTTCGGGCTCATTCAAGTCCAACATGCTGCCAATTTCCGCCCTGGCTTCAACTTGTTCCTCTGTGGGTGCCGGCGAGCTCTCAGCAACCAACTTGCTTGGAGATGAAGGGGCATATGACCTATCCTCCCTCCGCCCATTTGGCGATGAAATGTTAGAGCTCCCAGGTGAGTGCTCCTCCGAAGTGCCCTTCGTCCCATCTTCTTCCTCAAAGATGATCGTTATCAGTGCCGAAATAACAGGCCTATTGGTTCTGCGGCGGTAATGAAACCTGGCCGATTGAACCGAGTTGAAAATTGACTACCCTGAGTCCTATGTTCTGTTAGAGGAAGGGGAAGCACAATTCAGAGGAGAAATTCTCCTTGGACTGCGATTTCTCCGCTTACCAGCCCCGCTTCTTTGGCCCTGATGGCGCCCCCGACGTGGTGTGGCCCTGTATCTGGGAGCCATGCTGATAAACCAATGAAACGATGGTGAGAACAACCCTGTAAATCTCTGAACCGTGCACCAGGCAAGATGCGCAGTGTCGCCACCTCTAGAGTGCCCCCCCCCCCCCCCCCGAGCGTTTCCCCTTGCCAACAATTACACTCAGAGACAGATAATCTGGGAGCGGGGATAATTGCCTGCAAATGGGCGTTAACTGAGACCCTTCCTTCTCACCAAGCGCCAGAAATGGAACCCAGTCGAATGACTACTCGCCCTCCTTCGCCATCCTTATATGCTTTGAGCTTCTGTCCTGAACTCGATGCAGCAATGAAGAGCATTGAATGCTCTTCCCTTCCGGCGGCCAACGTTTAATGGCATTCATTGTAATTGCCTCTTCCGAGAGTGAGACAGCTGCCCATCGCTCTCCCGCGTGGCAGACTGTTGATTCGATTAATAGCAGGACAGGCACCCGCATCCGGGTGAAGTAAATAATGTTACTAAGATAACACTAACAATATTTGAAAAGATAGAATGATGACATAAAAAAAAAAAATGCATTGCAATCATGATAGGTGTATAATAAACAACAAACAAGAAGATTTTGATGCTACATCCTTAGATTATAGTAGTATTTGGGATCTTTGAATTTCCTTTTAACTTAACAATAAAGCTACCACATTAATGAAAGTAATTTTCTAATACATAGTAGTACCTAGAATGGAAAACTTAAGAATGCAAAAAAAGAAAGGCTAACAATCTACTTGAACTCTTTCTCAAAGATGAATATAAGTAGAAGATATTGTTGGTAAGTTCAATTAAAACAATTCTAATGGAACGCCATCCTCAATGATTCTTTCATGGTAAACTTTTAACATTCTCCATTTTTTAAATTTTGATTATTTTCTTGATTGAACTTCTACCAACTTTATGTGCGTTGTACATACGATGTGACTATACTGACAACTTATGGAATTGGGTTGATATTCTTGAAAGTAAGCATGGTTCTCGATTTGATGAGTTTCTTGGAAAAAATATCCTTTCAATATAATAGACCCTCTTTCATATATAAAACTGTTATCATCATAGTCTTCCAATAACTTCATATTTTATTCAGTGCAACACATCAAATAATACTTGAAATTTTGTATGTTGTTAATGGATTAAAATACAACAAAAACATTTGCTACACAATAAATAAAAAAATGCAAATTCAAATCATAATTAACAAAAAATTATCCTCTGATTCCATCTCTTCCAAGCTTGCAAGTCACATTTTCCCCTTTGTATTAAGTTTTGTATGTCGTTAAGCTTTCACAAACATTATTGAATTGTGTGTCCCCTATGCAAACATAAAAAAGACAATATTCATTTCTTTTATCAAATGCAAATGCATTTTGATACTCTTTTGTTTTTATTGAATGCAAATTTTTAGTCCCTTTTATTGTTTTAGCTTCATATGGAATCAATCTATCTACATCTTGGACTCCAATATGCCAAAAGAAACCTGCAGTAAATTCAAACAAGAATTTAAATATGTTATTTAAAATACAATTTATATATCAAAGATAATCATTGATCAGTTATTTGAACTACAATTTTTAGTTTTTAAAATTTAAAATTTAATAAAAATCATCATATATTAAAAATATATACAAGTTAATATATATGTACATACCTGCGTACCTCCCTTGATGGGTTAGTCTCATGGATTAGTGCAGTAATGCACCATTGAATAATTTGTTAAGCTGAGAAAAGTTAGTTTGTAGAGTGGTCCATTTGATATCTTCGAAGCATTCATTTTATACATGCCCCTGCGCCATCATATTCTACTTTTCCATGACCAGTCTCAAAGACATTCCAACAATGTTTAATGTTGGTTTTCATATGAAGATGACACAACCAAAATATTGATTGTGAAGATTTAAATTGACATGTGCATCCATCTGACCATATCCAATGTTCATTGAATTTTATTCCACGACATTTCAATCAGTCATAAATCTTGTCAAAAAAATGTTATATGAAATCTCTATCATGTGTATGATCATCACTGATATAAAAAATATATTCTTTAATAACATGTTGATTCTCACTGATGCTTTCTATATGATCAAAATTATATCTAGCATGTCTATATAGAACATAGACAAGCATAGAGACTTAGTCAGAATGATAATATTCACTTTGTATTTCATTTTGTAAAATAAATGTGTAATTTTTTGTAAAATCAACTATCGACAAAATGGTCCCTCGTGGAAACATTTCACAGGAGTTTTTGAATTGCAAGTCTCGCCATCGAGCTCTATGAGAATGCTTGGTGTATTTATAAATTTCTATCTCAAATTTTTTCAAATCTCTATCACAAAAATTTCTTCTTCTTGTAAATCAATCCTTCTAGCACATGTACTACCCCTTGCACCAATCGATGTGTGGATATATTCATATCTCTTACATTCCACTTTTATGTTGGATAGCGATTAATAATTCATATCAATAGGATATTTGTTGTGAAACAAAGTTAAATTTCCACGATGATCACATTTTTACCACCAACACATTTCTTTTGGTAAAATAATTCATGGTTTTCTCTTCCACATAGAATTTGGGATATGAAATCATTGATAATGGAAGGAGGAGGTGATTTTTTCCAAAATGTTTTACAAAGATTAAGGAAGGTGTCATAATTTAATTGAAAATCCACATCATGATGACAACAACAAGTGTCACGTATAGTGATAAGCTTAACATACCTTGGTTTTTGTCGAACAAAAGTATTGATTGAGGCATTAATTCCATGATTCTCTTCTTTGAGCTTATTGAAGTCCTCTATCTAAGTGGTTTCCAACATATGTTTTGCATGTTATTCATATTGATTGAGTGTTATTCTTCATTGTATCACGTCCCTTTCGTTTGGTGAAACACTTGAATTTTTCACCCAATATTCATATATCCTTTTTTTAACATTTTCTCCAAGTCTATCTTTGTATGGTTGCCTACAAATAACCATTCATCAAGATATCTCATCATTTGCATCTATTTGCAATCAAAATATCATATGCTTGTGCAATTTTTTTCATGAGGTCCCTAATGCTTTTGCCATAGATTTTATCAAACGATTTTGTTTAATAGTTAATGAAACCATTTTTGTTTGTATTGCTCTATGTGCATATATATCACTTTTCTTTCTAGATCTTCCAATTGATTTTAGAGCACTACTTATATTTTGAATCACATTTTCCTTCATCGTGTTATCTTTTGTTGATTTTCGAATGCCCAGTAGTGTTGTAGTTTCTTTTAATTTCTTTGATGTTAATAGACATCTCACAATTTGATCTTGAACTATCACATTTTCATTTTTGAAGAACTTATCAATAATGAGCTTAACACAATATCGTATAACATGGTCAGGTTTTTTTATCTACATATGTGTCAATGTTGAAATTTTCTAACATCTCATCATCGATATTTATTTCATCTGTCCATATGAGAATTTAATGTAAATGAGTATAAATATGAAATAAATAATTAAATTAAAAAATAGAGTTAATGAAATTGAAACTAATAGATATGTATAATTTCAATAATACATGACATATATATGCATACCTATATATGGTTCAACTTCTTCTTCACTTGAATCTCTTTCAACATCTTCAACAACATCATCAATCACTCATTCATTTTCTTCTTCACTTTGTCTTTAAACATTTTCAAACTCATCATCAATGTTATGAGGAAAATCTCTCTCTATTTACATTGCAAAATATTTTTCAAATTAGTTCATCAAATAAAAATTAAATTCCACATTACACTCTTAAATTTTAAATATCATTTATAATGTCTACATTTACATATCTGGTTCAACTTCTTGTTAAGAGTGCTTTTCTCTTTCAATATTTAAGCATTCTTCTTTCTTTCTTTTGTAATAGTTTCTCGAGTATTCTCTACAAGCCTCAATGTCTCTAATTCGATCATATTTTCTCTTTCGATTTCTTTGATTCCCCATGATAATTCAATCTATATATATTTTTAAAAATCATCCAAAAATTTTCACTTTCAAAAATCAGCCCAAAAAAGTCGCTTTCAAAATTCAACTAAAAAAAAAATACTATCCAAAAGTTATATTCAAAGAAGTTTGTTATTCAAAAACTCCACGTGAGGGATGTGAGTGATAAAATGATGTTTCTACCGAGTTTATTTATAGCTTTCGACCAAAATGGTTATCAGAGGGTCACATTGTTTCAATTTCGCTACCAATGGAAAATATAGATAGGTTTTATGGTCACTTGTTCATTCGATGAAAAACCAACAACTCTTTAACAACTCAACTTTGTTCACCTTTCTCCAATTTCAGAATTCTTAAAATCCATCAAATATAGTGAATTTTCTTACAGAACCAACACCAACATTTTCATAATTGAATCTACTTTCACTAGATATAAATTTTATGGAATTTCATAGATATTTGATAATTTTAACTAACTTTCTAGTAAAACGTGTGCAAACTTTTTCTAAAGGTCATTATGATTCAATGAAATCAAAATTATATACCATCCAAAATACACTATGAAAAAAATGGAAAATTTATGGTGCATTACGTTGGTCTGTCCTCTTTAATGGGTAGTTTTTAGATTTTTAGTTTTTCGTGCTTTGTTAAACATCTTCAAAATGTGTAATTTTTTTGTATTCTTTCAATTCAATAAATTCTAGTAATTATATGCATCTATTGGTTTCGTAAATATAGTCATACCAAAGTAGATTCTGTCTATATTGTTGCAGCACATTTAAAAAAAAAAAAAAACGCAAGGTTAACAAAGAATACATTGGGGCGAAAAACATGACCTTTTATTAATCCCTTGATTTTTAAAGAACACACAATCAAACAATTTCTAAGTTGATATATGAAATGTGAATAAAAAAAAAATATAAAAAATAAGCAATAGAAAGCTAATAAAAATTTTGACAAGTTTTCTTATTATTGTAAAATGAAATTCTAAACAGAAAAATTACTTTTGCTTACCAAAAAGTGAAAATCATCTAACAATATATATCTTTTCTCAAAAAAGGGCCAAAAGTGTAACCCAAATTCACATTTTCACCCTATAGGTAATTGACTGAATTGTTCCTTTCTCATAAGGCATTACACATTCTCCCTTATAGGTATGGAATTCCACATTTGTATGCATAAGTTTTCACATATTTTCTTTATACACCATTAAACTTCTAGTTAAGCTTTATCAACTTCAGCGTTGATATATAGTCATGTATTATTTCCACATATGAAAATTTGGTGAAATTCAACATTGAGCTATTAGTGGTATTACCATTATTCCTTAAATCATTGATATCAAAATCTAATCCTATGATTTTTTTACATCACTTTCATGTTTTGCAAGTACCCATTGCAAGACCATTATACCCAATAGCAGGTAAACACTAGGTTGTCATTGTCAAAGTTTTATGTCATGCTTAATCCACTTGCACAATGACATGATTAACCCCCATAATTTTTCAATCACTTAGTAAGTTAATAAATCTCGATGTCTTTTTTCATAAATGCCCTCTTCTTTGAGTTGGACTAAGGACTCTTCCCCTTCCTTTTCCGCTAGTCATATGCCATCTTTGGATAAAAATTTGAAGCACTTGGAACCACTATCATCATTATCATTCACAAAAGATCTTATATTGTTAGTGTGATTTAGAAATAAATTCTTTTAGTGTTAATGGTACAACTTGATAAGTTTCTCTATATGAAGTATCATTATATCATACACCCCACAAAATAAAAAATAAAAAATAAAAAAAAAAAAAATGAGTGGATACTAGTCAGGTACACCCCTTATTAGTTAATTCTTACTCATTTAAGTCAATTTTTGTATGAACCTTCTCAAGAACTCATTATAGAATTTTTTTAGTAACATTTCTTCTTATACTATAGTTGTTATCATTAACCATTTAAACTTTTAAACATTTATATTTCTGTCACTTATCATCCTACACCAACTATGAGTGTTATTCTTCATAACTGCATATCTTGAGACCCTAAAATTATATGAGTCATCACCATGACCTCCCAATCATTCTAAACAGTCACTTATGTTGCTAAATTCATCCCCTTAGTTTATATCCTTAAGAGAGCTTGGGATTAATATAGATGTATTCCTTCACTAACATCACATTTTATTCTTAAACTTAGAACTTAAATGTTATTCACTAGGTGTACACCCGAAGGAAGTTTTCTAAGCTTTCATCAACTTCTTTATTCTAATCATTTCCATATTGTTTTGATTCAATGGAGGATTTCACTTAAATATAAGTAATAGTTGACTAGCTAGGAGATTATTTCCTTTATGCTAAGATGTTTCCTCTTTCCCCATTTTGCCTTCTTGTTTCCATCCTATAGGTTCTCATGGGTTAATTATTGATTTTTTCTAATGTCATCTTACCTCTATGGTTCCTTACAGTAACCTTCATTATTATTGTGATAACCAACTTCATTGTTTCATTGACAATATTTTCTTCCTAGTAGGCATTGTCCTCGTTTAGTCCCTATAGTGATCCTTATCATATTCTTATATAAAAATACTTATATAATTCCACAACCATTTATCACAGGGTTAATCATTCACATGATATCACAAGAGCGTTCAGTTATTTAATCATGATTATTCCTAAATCCAAAAACTTCCATCGTGTTCTCGAATGTGTTACTATCTTTCATCGACTTCTTATGCTTGTTTATAAAACTTCAAGTCGCTCCCCTTCAGTGTCTATCTAGTACTCTTCCATGTTCATATAATCACTCTAGGTTGGTAATGGTTATAAAGGTTACCACTACAAAATTTGTAAGTTCCTCATTTGCCTTTCATACCTATATATAGAGAGAGATATAACACTAGAGATCAATCATAAAAACTTCCTTTAATTTCTTAAAAACATTGTCTCTATTTACTTCTTTTATTCTCATATCATTCTTATAATAGGTTTATTATCCCTCTAAGGCGGTTGTGTATTATCTTACAATATATTTGTTTCTATTTTTTACTTCTTTTGACGTGTATTTCCAAGGAATTGTACTATTAATCTCTCAATTCAATCAATTATAATGCTTCCATATATTTCCTAAATATGTTATGATTCTCAATTTAACATATTGTGTTATTATATATTACTTCATATTCAATGACCTCTTATTAATGTCCATAGTGAACCCTCTAAGTTTACACTATTAGGAACTCAAAATATATCTTGATTTTTTTCTCTCGTGCTCTCATTAGAGCATATCTACCATATAGAAATATTTTCTTCTTACTTTATTTATAAAACCCACACGATCATAGAAAGCATATCAAAGTGGTGTCATCATCCCTCCTTTAAACTAATTAACTTGCTTCTATATCTTCTGTATCCATATTTTTCAAAATAATAATGTGACTGCCAATTTAATGTATCCCCTTTTGTTTTCTTTATGGTCATCCATATCTTCTAAGAACAACAATTGGTTCTATCCACTTTCTATGTCTTAGACGTTTTTTAATAAACTTTGATCACATAAATAAGTCATACAACCCAATACAAAATTATGAAATATGAACAAAATTTATAATATTTTGAACTAAAAGTATAATATTTTGAACTAAAAGTATATAAAATACGATTAGAATTCGCAAAAAAATTTAGCCATGCACTAATATTAATGAATGATTGAATAAATTTTAAAATATTTTAACAAAGTTATATAATCCTAAATATAAAAGAATAATCTAAAAGAAATTATTTTATTGCAATAAACACAAAAACAAAAATAAAATAAAAATTATATCAAAATTAAATATAGTATAGATGTTGTAAGTAATGCCCTATCTAACATTTGACTCATCATTACATAAAGTAAATAAAATAATATTAAAATTTGATAATTATAATCCATGAAGTAAAACATTTTGACTTGTCGAATTACATAAAACATAATTATAGTTATATATAGTTATATATTATATATATTATAATTATATATATAGTAATATAATATTATTATATATATATAACATAATTTAATTAATAAATTAGAAAAACTAGTCTAGATCCATATTAACTCGGTCTAACCAGCATCATGAGGGATCAAATCTTTTTTTGGTGCAAACCCCTCTTTACCTTCGAACCTATCATCATCTAATATTTCATAAACAACGAATTTTTTAATGTAATCCCCCCTTATAAATTTGGCTTTTTATTTTTAACTTATTAAACACCTAATTTTTAACCCCTTAAGGTCTCTTTAACAACTTCTATTTTATTACTAAATTAAGATATTAAAATATTTATATCTAAAATTATTTGGGATTTAAATATTAATTAAAATATAAAAACTATTTTATATCTAACTTTTGGGTTTTAAAATAATATTAATAATATTAGAACTTTTTATTTCTGAATTAAGAATATTAAATAATTTAGATCTAATTTTTTTATTTTTAAAATATTGAAATTATTCTTGCTAAATTCCTTCCCTTAAAGCTTAAGCCCTTAGTTGGCCGAACAGAGTCCTTCATCAAGGACTCTGCTTCCTTTATTAAGGAGCTCAAGGACATTAACCTCGACCCTGGGGACATTCTTGTTAATTTTGATGTAGTTTCCCTGTACACTTACATCCCTATAAATGAGGCCATGGAGGTGATCAACTGCCTAACGAATCCCGATACCACTCAGTTAGTTAAGATCTGCCTCACTTCCACCTTTTTCAGTTTTGAAGGGGAGTTCTTTGAGCAAACTTGTGGTGCTTTCATGGGCTCACCCCTATCCCCTGTCGTTGCTAATCTTTTTATGGAAGATTTTGAATCCAAGGCTCTAAACTCGGCCCGCCTCCTGCCTAAACATTGGAAAAGATATGTAGATGACGCTAATGTCATCTGGTCTCATGGCCAAGAAGAATTAGATCTCTTCTTTGATCATCTCAGCAGTCAATCCTCGGCCATTAAGTTCACCAGGGAACAGGAAGTCGATGGTTGCCTCCCTTTCCTTGATATTCTTATTTGAAATAATATTAATGGTTCCCTCTCCCACCAAGTGTTTCGAAAGAAAACACATACGGAGTAGTATCTTCATGCCAGTTCCCACCATTTCCTGGCGCAGAAGTTGGGTATTCTCAACACCCTCGCTACTCGTGCCCTAAGGATCTCTGATGAAAAGAGCTTTGAGAAAGAGAAATCCCATCTCCTTAATGTCTTTGTGGAAAATGGTTATAGTAGATACCTAGGTCAAAAGGCTTTCCTCAAAGCTGCCAAAAATTCGTTAACTAAAAGAGAACCTAAAGAACAAGTCCCAGGTGTCCATATTCGATTTGTGTAGGGGATCACTGATAAGATTGTGAAGATTCTTGAGAAACATAATGTTCCCTCAACCTTTAGACCCCTTGACACCATTAGTAAGTCCCTCAGATCAGTGAAGGATTTTATCGACCCTAAGGACATGAAGGGGGTCTATATTATTCCTTGTTCCTGTGGGACCCCCTAGATTGGTGAGACTGGATGCTCCATTAATCAGAGAATTAGTGAGCACGCAATTGACCTTAAACATAAGAGAACCAAGTCTTCTGCTTTAGCAGAGCATGTAGAGAAAACCAAACATCATGTTTGTATCGAAGAGGCCAGTGTTCTTGCTAGAGTTTTGCAGTTCCATCACCGTAAATTTAGAGAAGCCCTTGAGATTGAAAAGAGGCTAAGCAATCTCAATAGAGAAGACGGCTGGAAGATCAGTAGTTGTTGGATCCCGGCCCTCACTTCCTAGTTGCGTTCTTCCTCCCCTCCTTCTTTTTATAGCTTGTTCTAGTTTTCTTATAGGTTAGTTTCCCCTTGTTATCTTTTAACTGTCTCTCTTTTACCTTTGTTCTTTGATCCTCTTTGGTGGGTTGTTTATATAGTATAAGAGACTTTAATAGCATTTAGTTTAAGCTATTAGTTATATTCTAAGTTTTAATGTAATAATTACTTTGATTTTGAAATCAATCTATGATAATATGAAGTAAACAAATTAACAATTAAATAAACAATGAAATAAATATTTATTCTTACTATATAATACCTAAATTAAAATAAATAGCGAATTGTTAATACCTTTTATTAAATTCATATTTCCCATTAACTTTTAATTTAACAATAGTATAACTAACTATTAATTTAACAATAGTATAACTAACTATTAATTTAATAATTATTTAAATCCACAACTTTATCTTATTTTAATTTTTAATTTTTAATTAAATACAGGTATGCTCCTTTTTCCCAGAGACCAGTCCAACTAGCTGTTTCCTAGTCAAATATAGCTGTTAGCTAGTCAATATAGTTGTTGCCTGGTAAAAAATTATAGCCGTTGGATGTTCTGCTCTGTCTATTTAACATGCAACATAGATTTGTTTCTTCAACTTGTCCTGACGATGAACCACACTGGTTGGTTCGAAACTCGTCGACAAATGAAATATCATGTGATTTACATCGAAAAATCTCTCATAAACTTGATATGGATCACAGAAGCCTCAATTCAATAATAAAAATTATATAAAATTTTTGGGATTTTAAATTATATATATATATATATATATATATATATATATAATATATATATATATATATATATATATATATATATATATATATTAAACATTTTTAAAATACAAATATCAAAAATTTTTAAATAAAAATAATATTTTATTTACTTATTTGACTCTTCTGCAACGGCCAATTTTTAATGGATAACCTAGGGCAATGATGCATCTTTACTTCAATGGCTAACCTAGGGCAATAATGCATCCTTACTATTTATTCCTGGAGATTGTACAATTTCTTTCACCTTGTCCTGAGGATGAACCACATTGGTTGGTTCGAAACGTCAACCAAATCCTAATGATGTGATTATTCCGAAAGATATTTATCTACAATATGCATCACAAAATTCTCAGATCTAAGAAGAATATTGTTGAGAGAGGGTCTCAACAACCCAAAATCAATCCTACATGTTTACTAATGTGAACATTATTTCGCCCACGGGGCTTTGGATTGACGGTGAATGGGTGTGCTGTTAAGGCACTCCTTGCGATAGGTCACCAGTTCAAATCCCCCATGGGTACTTAGGTTAGTCTTAATGTAGAAAAAAAAAATGTAAACATTATTTCCAAGTTTCCCCCCTTAACACTTACATTATTACATAAATCATAAATTACAAAATAGATAACACCTATTACAACAACATAAATGATTTCCCTCCTTCACGCTTACATTATTACATAAAACACAAATTACAAAATAGATAACACATATTACAACAACATAAATGATTTCTGTCTGATCTTCGTCAGCAATCACATCCACTCTGAAGTCTCACAAACATCGCTCTTTGTTCACCACCTCATCTTCGAGTTGTCAGTTCAAATCCATTTGAAACGTAAACACCTCTAACCATCTTTAAAGAACCTTGTATAACTGACACTTATCGATCTCTAGAAGGACAATCCCAATCGATATTGTTTGTATAATTGACACTTCTCAATCTCTAAAAAGACAATCTCCATTGATATTGAACTGTATCAAGTAGTCAATTATGTAACTGACCTTTCTACACACATGGATCTCATAACATACCCTGTAGTTGATGCTCTTAAACCTAAAGCACAATAAGATCCATCAACATATGACAAACTCACACAATCAAATTAGCAATATATTCTCTCGGCACCAAAAAACATAGAACACCACTAATTTATATCATATTAATTTATTAATTTATTTATTTGGTTATTTTGACATATTTCACAAACCCAAAAAAAAATTATAAATAAACCACTAATGAATCTGAGAAAGGTCAAAACCAATTGTGGTTGTTATTATACCGTATTTACACCAACTACCAAAAATAACAGTACAACAATGACATTGACTCTCATTTTTAAGTGAGAGCTCAAATACACAGGGTTGTGGGTTCTTATGCAGGTGTATCAAAAATATTTAACAACATTTGATTCTCTCTTCCAGGTGGAATCCAACAAATGTTATTTTACGCAAGCTACACAACAGCATTCTTTTTCAATGAATTCGAGCCTTCAATCTCGATCTCTGACAATCAAGAAATAAACATCTTGTCCAAGCAAGCACAAGTCCACACAACACCAATCCTCATGAAACACACAACATGTTGCAACTTTACGCTTTCCACACTACACACTACAAACTCCCTTGAAACTCACACAACGGCGAACTCTCGTATCACAACTTCCTCTCGAAAGATGCTCCACATTCTACACAGAACAATTACGACTCCAATCCACGTCATATGCAGTTTCCATCTAACAGCTCGATACTCCATTGCCAATGCTTAGCAGCTACATCTCAACAGTAGAGAAAATCATAAGTTTGTCGTTGACAAAACAACCAGAACTAATATCTTATGCCATTAGCGAAGACCTTTATAGATAGCTCCTCAAGATTCGAACAAATGACAGGGAAATTTCAAGCAATCAAGTCAAGAAGCAATCCTTGTGCATAGATCCACCAAAGAAGTGGAACAACAAAACTTCCAACTCCTTCTCCTCCACAGCTACACGGATTTACACTGCATAGATTTGAAGCAAGATCTGATACAAAGAACCTCCGACCAAATTTGTGTTACGTTGGAACGATTTGATTTATGTAGGAAAAAAAAAGATTCACAGTAGAAATAAATTCACGCAACTATACTAATCTATGTATAGAGAACGAAACCTCATATCTCTTCCATTTCCCTAGGCCCTCTTTTGAGAGAGTCATGTACATAGAGGTTTTGATATCAAGACAGAAATTAGAGGAGAAAACATATTGCACACAAAACTATTTGTATATTGCATTCAAAGCCAAATTACAAGTCATATAAATAGTGGCCATGACATCCAATAGATTTCAAATAAAGAGAATATTGTTGAGAAAATATTTCAACAACCCAATCTAACTAACAAACCATCCTACCTATTTACTAATGTAAACTTATTTCCAAGTTCATTTACATATAATTTTTTAAAAAGTGTGTGTGTGTGCATAGATATATATATATATATATATATATATATATATATATATATATATATATATATATATATAATTCTTTTAAAAAATTTAGAAGTTTTAAAAAGTTTCATTCTTTATTTATTTAGATTATTATTTAGCACGTATAATGTTTTACCAAGTCTTATAATCACATTCCCACTTACATATATTCTTTTCAAAAAGAATCATTTTGTAGTTTTCTCTAGGTTGCTATCTAATACTTACAATGCTAGACTTCTCATTTCTTTGATGCCAATTTGTAGAAAAGTTACATGGCCATGTAACTATCAAATTTGTAGATCTTAGATTCACCTCAAGCTAACTCTCTCAGCAGTGGATTTATTCCACGTGATTATCTTTATGGTAGTCTCATAAAATAAAACCATAACTCCTATAACACATAAATCACATAGTATTTAACTTAAAAAAAAAAAAACCCACCTATTACTATATGTGTGTCTCATCCCTCACACAATGAAGACTTTCAGGATATGCAAACAACTCAGGTTCAAAGAACATTGGCAACATAAAAAAATTGAATGAACATCGAAATAATGTGACAAGGCCAAAAAACCCTAATGGAGGTTAGGGTTTTTGGTTCAACCATCACTGTCAGGGAATATGAATCCTTGCCTTGGTCCTCGACCACTTGCGTCCTATCCTAGTTGTTTTAGGGTTTAGTCTTATCTACTATGTTTCATTGCGGAGATCTCTACTATAGGTTCTTAGCTCCTTCTTGAATGATAAAGTTTTTTCGCGTAGTTTTTGGAGGTGGTCTCGCCAGTTTGAGCTTAGGTCAAGTGGTCTCATGTTTCTAATCCATGTGGACTAGCCTTCCAACAAGGCAACAGAGAGCTTTATAAATATTTCCCAAGATAATCCAGCAAGTAAGGGCATGTCTCCCTTGATTGCTAATGTGGGCCACTCCCTTTAGGTCTATCCTCGAGATTTTTCATGGTCAGCAAGATTGCAGAGTTTTTCTAATCATGTCAGTTAGGAGCAGTCTGTTGATACTTTTTTGCAAGTTTCCAGAGATACAGGATAAGGGATTGTTCCTAAGCTCGAGGGGGGGCAGGGAGAGCTAAACATAAACACGCCTAGAAACATGATAAATCATTTGCAACCATGAAGGATATGACCCTAGGATTAGACATCAATATGGACAGAGTTGACTCCCTATCCAGTAGATCCCTAGCGGGTAAGCTCAATTATATATCAATGTCACATGGAAAACTCCTCTCCTGGGTTAGGGTGACTCAGAATCCTCTGGTGGGATATATTTCAATTGTAAACATATTAGTCAACACGTAGATTCACTTCCATTTTCTATTAAAGGTTGATTTGGAACTTATCCTTAGCAAGCCTTAGGTCATAGGTGGGGTTCACTTTGGTTACAATGGTGGCACCCTACTTTCTTCCCAAGGACAGAACAATGATTGCGTACAAAATTTGTGGGCAATGCTTCTAGGGTTCCCACTTGAGCTCTAGACTAAATAAGTCCTTATCAAGGTGGAAAATTCTTTATACAAGTTTGCTTTCCTAGAAGAAGCATCTTTTCTTGTTGTAGATAAACAAATGGTGTAGGTTCTTGTTGAAATGGATACTTTAGAGGGGTTTCCTGTGTCACTAAAAAAAAATTTGACAGAGAAAGTTATAATTAAAACCTTAGACTACTGGAAAATTCCATTCAAATGCCTTAACTATAGGGAAGTGGGTCACCTAGTCAAACCCTGTAAGGCCTCTCTACACCAGTGTTTTGGCTTCTAAACCCATCACAAAGTAATGTCTAGGCCTCTCATGTAATCAGTTCTAAAAAATTCTACTCAACTGAATCAGAGGGATCCAGTGGAATGGTGATCGAAATCCACTCCTGAGATGACTAAGAAAACCTTCAATAGCAAGGTTGCGGCCCATCTCTTGAGCCCTAAATTTTTTACAGTAGAGAATAATCTCGTTGAAGGTCACCTTACTCATGATATCATCAAAGTTCTAAACTCTTATGATTTTTCATCTTCCTGTACTTATTTTAATTTATCAAACATTTCTCAGAATGGTGTTTTTTCTTTCCACTCTTTCCATAACAGACATAAACCATATCTCCAAGGGTCTTGCCAAAATCTAGTCCTAAGATCAAACATACATATTATGACTTCTCTCTTCCAATCCAACCAAGTCTCTTCTTGTTTGGAACCCACCTCTTCATCAATTTTCACTTCTCCTTTTCTGACACACCATTCCCCTCAATCCCTTTTCCTCGACCTCTTATAAAGATGTGTTGAAGTTATCCCTCATACCTACATTCTTTGGGGTTCCCCTATTGACTTCTTATCGACTGAATCTAACTATTTATTCTAAAACATCACCATTAGAAATAAAAAAACAAAATAGAAATTCTCTTGCTAGAGAAGGAAATCCTCCTAAACCTATCCAGGGTGGATTAAGCCTATCACCTCTTACAGACACAAACTTTGATTCATGGGCCCTCAAAGTGGAGAAGCATGCATTATCCCCCAAGTAATGATCATCTTGTCTCTCAACATTCAAGGGATATGGGGATCCCAAAAATTCACCTCCCTCAAAAAAATGATAGACCTTCATTGCCCCTCCATCATTTTGTTGTAAGAGACTACATGGTATCAGGCGATAATGTTAGGGATTCCTTTTGAAAGTCATGGTTGGCTTGGTTTACGTGTGCTATGGATTTGAATAACTTGTCAAGTGGGCTTATCTCCCTATAGGTCCCAATTTTTTCTTCATTCAAGGCCTTATTTTCATCTATAGGTATCATCGTAGAAGGACAATTTAGAGGCTTTTCTCTTCCCATCAAACTGGTGAATTGTTATTGGCCATATGGTGATAGACAATATTTCTGGGATTTGTTCCAAGCAAGTGGTCTTCTCTCAGATCCCTGTCTCCTCTTGGTAGGAGACTTGAACTTGATTACTTTTGTAGGGGAGTCCTGGGGAGCTCATGCCCATCCGGATCCAATGAGTTCATATTTCTCGGTGATGCTTCAAAATCACAACCTTGAGATGTAGCCCCATTTCCTTTAACTCTCACCTGGAGAAATGGGATGACGTGTGTTAATGATATTGCTAAAAGCTTGGATAGATTCTTGATAGTTGACCAACTTGTTTATAAAGTTGGGAGGTTGAGATCCTGGAATACTCAAGATAAGATTTCATATCACTTGCCTATCTTACTAGAATTGGACTTTGACTCTCATAAAAACAATTATCCCTTCAAATTCAACCACTCATGGTCGGAAGAAGATTCCTTTAGATTGTTGGTGAGGGGTATCTGAAATAACTACTCGATAATCAATAAATCCTTTGTTATGACTTTGTTGGTTAAGAAACTTATGGAGCTCAAGAAGGTGGTGGTGGTCTGGGGAAAGAATAGGAAACTAGAACTGCAGGAAGAAATATTAACCATTGAAGCATAATACGAGCTCATATCTTGGGCCTTTTCTAACACTTCCTTTCTTATAGAATCAACCCAAAGATTAATCTCTTTGGATGCTAGGGAAAAACAGATCCTAAAAATGGAATAAGAGGCTTGGAGATTAAAAAGTAGGGCAACTTAGATAAAAAAGGAGGATGGCAACACAAAATTATTTCTTAATTATGCTAAACATAAAAGAAATATTAATTCTATATGGGAGCTTGAAAGAGAGGAGGAAAAGATTATATCTAGCTCTAAAGAGTTAAAGGATGCAACCTCCTCCTATTTTTACTCTCTCTTTAAAGATCCAAGTTCCTCAAAAATCAGTTCCCAACTCCATCTCATCAAACATTACTCATGTTTCTTCAACCATGAGGATTCTATTCATATTGGTAGCCTTGTCTCCCTAAAAGAAATTAAATAAATTATGAAGCATTTCTCTAGAGACAAAAGCCTTGGACCTGATGGGTGGATAATTGAACTTTTCCTCTCTTTCTTTGAGCTCATGGGACTCGATATTTTTTTAATGATGGAGGAAACTAGAAGATTCGAGAAAGTATCAGCAACCATTAATAATACTTACATTTCTTTGATCCAAAAATGCTCAAAACCTAAGTCCTTTCTTGACTTGATGCCTATATCCCTATGCAACCTAGTTTATAAAATCATCGCCAAGGTAATCCCTAATAAGATCGATTAGTTTCTAGTGGAGAAGATGTTCCCAAACCAATTTGGATTCCTACCTGACAAGCAGATTCATGATGCCATTAGCATTGCACAAGAGGCCCTTCATTCAATAAAAACTAAAAATCAGAAAGCCCCAACCCTCAAGATGGACCTTAGCAAAGTGTTTGACAAATTTAATTAAACATATATTAGACTTTTTCTCTTACATATTGGACTAGGCTTGGAAGTTATAAACTAGATTATGGGTTGTGTGTCCTCTGTTGATTTTTCCATCTTAATCAATGTCTCTCCCTCCAGTAATTTCTCTAGCTCCCAAGGTCTCCGGCAGGGATGTTCGTTGTTAGCTCTCCTATTTTTGCTTTTGATGGAAGGATTAAGTCTCCTTTTGTTGAAGGAAAATGATCTGAATGGAAAATGGCATCAAACCATGGTATTCATCCACCCATATTATTCATCAACCCATGGAATTTACCCATGGTATTGTAAATGGCGTCCCCCTATGGTATTGTAAAATCCACCCATGGTATTCATTCACCCATGGAATTGACCCGTGGTATTGTAACTGAAAAATACTATAAGTAACAAGTCACATTTTGTAAAAGGAGAGATTATCCTCCATAATGTAGCCTTTACAGTTCAGAGGCATGTAGCCGCCACATCTCTTCTCAGAGATAAGCTACCATCGCCCTAGCTGGTTTATTTCCATTACTATTTTAAATAAAAATTTCTTTGTGGTTTTGTTTATTGGGCATTCTCCTATTTTTTTCTTCTGACAATTCAAGTTTTCAGATCTTGGGGGTCTCTCCCCCCAAGATCCATTTCAATCTTTTAGATCTTGGGGGCCTCCCCCAAAGATCCGGATCAGTGGTATCAGAGCAGGTTACAATACCATGGGAATGAGGGTTTCATGCATATTTTAGTTTTTTGCAGCAATATTCAACATACTTCAGGCATGTGTTGTGACCTCCACAGAGCACTTTCTTGCGTCAAGCAGGAAGAATTTTTCTTTTTTCATTTTTTTGCAGGAACTTTTTTTTGGGTAGCGACATTGCAGATCAGATCTGAAACATTTGGTACAAAATTTACAAAAACAAATACCCGATCTAGATTCCTCTCGAAAAATCACCCAATTTCAAAAAACAAATGGGTCAAATCGAAGTTCGGATGTGGGAGATATCGTTGATTTAAAATCAGCTATTTTATCAGAATTTTTGTGACGACAGAACTGTTGTAGCGCAAATCTGAGATCTCAGAGTGTCCAGATAAGGATTTCCAACTCATGAGAAAATGCAAAATGATCATTCTGCTTCCAAAAATAGGTTATAATAAATATTCTGAGTTATATTGACTGAGTTATGCCCATTTTAATTTTGGAGCAGCGTTCGGAGTGGGTTCCCATTGGAGACGTGCCCTCCCACCCCACTTTAGTAGGCACCTGCTTCACATTCATCAGTTTCAACATAGCAACATTTGGCTTGGGTTATTTGGAGACGTGCTCTCCCACCCCAGGCTATGTAGGCACCTGCTACTTCATCAACAACCAACATCATGGTTATGGGTCAATAACATAAAATCCTTGTCATCGAAGTCCATTTGCTAGGTGGGAAGCATGGTCGATGACGGTCCACATTGAACACTCGGTGCAAGCGAAGGAATGGAGGAATGCTATGCTTCAAAGCATTGTTTCCCGTAGCCTTGGTACTGGTGTAAGGACCATGTCGGAATCGCTTGAGTTTCTGATGGGTTCTGGTAAGGCGTTCTCTCTACAGATGTAACCAAACTTTGTTGCCCACCTGAAACTTGTCTTGTCATGACCGTATCCCTTTGCTGTTGCTGCTGCATGAAGGAACCCTTTGCGTGGGTCATGGATGTGGTGACAATCTTCCCCTTACTTTGGGGGTGAACCAGACAGATGAATTTCCTGGTCTGGGAGATGAGCTTGCTACCTTTCTTAGCAGTGATCAAAGATGTGGCAGTAGGTGGGGCTACCTCTGGTATCCTGTATAATGAATTATTCAAAGAAATATGACAGCGCAAGGCCTTGACTCATACAGAGCATGTCGCCTCCACAGGTATGGCTGGCCTAATAATACATCACAAACATCCAGAGGTGTAACATCACATAATACCTCGTCTGTGAAAGGCTTGATGCTATAGGGAAGGCGGCACTGTTGGCGAACTTTGAGATCTCGTCCTTCATGAAGCCACCCGATACTGTATGGCTACGGGTGTGGTGTAGTCGGTAGGCCCAACCGCTTCACGACCTCTGCTGAAATGAGGTTCTTTTGGCTGCCATTGTCGACAATGAAT
>APFE030016953.1:248774-277874 GCA_000404065.3 Pinus taeda
GGGACTCTTGTGGAACTCACACCACTTTCTTGTGTCCTTCTTCGGCTTCATGGTGTTGTTCTTTTCTTGCAACTTCGATGGGTTGTCTTGGGTCACCCCGCCTTGGCTTTGTCCTTTGGTCTTCAGAATTGCAGATCCAAAGTCTCGCTTCTTCTGTTTGAACTTTTTCTCTATTTTAACAGCGTATCGGTATGTCGTTCCGAGCGAGGAGATGTTCAAGAACTCAATCTCTTTCTGGATGTATCTGTGTAGGCAGCCGCGATATTTGAGTACCAGATGCAACTCAGAATTTTTGATACCCAACTGTGTGCGAAGGGTATGAAAAATGTTGGTGAACTCAGGCACATCTTGGTCCCATCCCTACCGCAGTGTGGTCCATTTGATGTATTTGTCCTCATATCTTTTGGCAGGGTAGTACTGCTCCTTGATGGCATTTCGAAATGAATCCCAAGTGGGTGCAGCTGAAAATAGTGAGCATGTACTTTCATCCTTCTGCTCGCAGTAGGTTTCCCACCAATCCTTGACGTGGGGGGCTGCTTTGAGAAGAGCAAAAACAATCTTTTCCCGACTCGAAAATTCATGAACAGAAAAATAACCCTCTAGTAGATTTAACCATTTGTCTAAGGCATCTGCATCTATTTGACCCTCGAATATGGGGATTTCAAAATTAACTTGTACCTTAAACGGTGTGGCTTTCCAGAGTAGCTGTTGGAAGCCGATGCGTTGCCTCTGGGTAGCCGTTGAAGGATCTGTGCAAAACTATCGATCATCGCGTTCCTTTGTCGCTCGAGGGCTTCTTCGAGCAAGATTTTGATAGGATCTCTTGCCCCCTCATCTTTCTTCTCATTTTCCATGGGAGGTCGTCGAGATTTGCGAGGCTTGTCTTGCAAAGGTTCGACCAGTTCAAGCCCTAACTCCTTATATCCCGACCTCATTGGGGACATGCAAAGAAAAACAGAGAAAAAACAGACGCTCTGATACCACTGATCTGGATTTAAACAGGAACGCAACAAAATACAGAGATAACCATATATACAAAGATGCAGTGGAAATAATACTTCATTTCATTAATGGAAAATACTGAAATATGCTTACAAACAGAGTTGAAAATAAACCAGCTAGGGCAATGGTAGCTTATCTCTAAGAAGAGATGCGGCGGCTACATGCCTCTGAACTGTCTTACAATGAGGCTCGAAGGCCTATTTATTGTTGAGAAACAATGGAAAACCCTTAGCATTCCAAAACCTAACCCTAGAAGATGAAACGCCAAATTGTGGGCCCCGTTTGGGTAAATTGGTACATCAACTTCCCGAGGTCGTAACTTTGGCATACGATCTTCGTTTAACGTGTACGATAGCTTGTTAGAAAGATCTATCCGAGAACTACCATTTTGGGAAGGGCAACATCAGTCCATGGACCCATGTTGCCCCCATATTTTCCAAAAAACATTGTTTAGTGCCTCAAAATAGCTCCGGAAATTGAGGACCCGAAAAATTGCTAAAAATAGTAAACTGTGCTACAATTTAGGAAACTGAAAGAGACAATTGTGGGGGTCCAAATGGGGTAGGTGGGTGGCCACCATCATCCACCTGGATCAGAAAAGAAGGAAGGAAATATTAAGGGCATAAAAATATCTCTTAAACAATATATCACTCATTTTGGATGGTGTGGTTCTTCTGGGATTGGGAACTTTTATCGAAATGGCATGTTTTTCATAGAATTATAAACATTTTTTGCAATGCAACTAGAATGGAGATCGATTTAAGCAAATCCTCCTTTCATCAATTCATAGACAACCCGGAAATCCTCTTAGCTATCCAGTCATTTATTCCCTTGTAGATTTCCTCTATGGAAAATGGTACCAAGTACATATGCTTCTTCATAAAGCCTAATGATTATCACAAAGGGGACTAGATGTGGTTGATAGAAAAGTGGAACAAAAAAATAACCTTTGGTGTTACAACTACTTATATTTAGGGGAAAACATAACATTAGTTAAATTTGTGTTGGAAAATATTCATGTTTATTGGTTGTCTTTAGCAATGATTCCCATATTTATCCTTACATCTATCAAACAAATGATGTTCAACTTCTTGGGGACCAGTAGAAATTATAAGGAAGAGATTCATCTCACCAATTAGTCATCCCTATCTATCCCTAAAATTCTTGGAGGATGGGGATTTTAAAATTTGATATGGTTTGCAAAAGAAATGACTCAAAAAAAAAAAAAAAATCTGGAGAGGCCTATTAAGTGGAGGAATTTGGAGCCACGTTATTAAACGAAAATATCTAAACAAACTGTCAATGGTGGAATGGCTTAGAGGTCATGCTAAAAAATTGTCAAAAGAGACTCCTTAGTCTTGAAAGCACTCATTGCCTCATTCCCTCTCCTCTTTAGCTGGTTGGCATGGAAAGTTGGGAATGGAAAGTAGGTAGTCCTTGGCAAGGACCCTTTTATAGGTGGTGCATGTGTCTTCAAGCTATCCTCTAATTTGATTCTTTGTTTATACTCCAAGGTTCATTTACACCTACATAATATAAAAAGAGGGTATTCCTCTCTACCCTCCAAAAGTTATTGGTTGACCTCAGTCGAGCTAGGACTAGTTGGTTCTTTAGCAAAGGAATGTAATTTATTCATAAAATAAATAGATATAAATTGGGTGCAACTAAACAACTCTAAGGACACGCTAATATAGACCTATAACTCCTCCTCTGATGAGGTAAAAGCCTAACAGACGTATGAAGAGATAACTCCTTCTGAGGTAAATTCGAACTACAGATGGTGGAACAATTTTTTTGGAAATGACACATTCCCAACAAGATAAAATGCTTTGCCTAGCTAGTCCTTCACAATAAAATCTTGACTTGGGAGAACCTACTCAAAAGAAGTTTCATGGGACCAAAAATATGTGGCCTACGTAGACAACATGAAGAAACAATAGGACCAAAAATATGTGGCCTACGTAGACAACATGAAGAAACAATATACGGCATTTTTATTAAATGATTTATTGGCGAGAAAAAGTGGTTTATTGTTCTTCAGGTCTTAGGCATTAGAGAAACCCTGGAGTGGACCTCCTTTGAGGAAATTCTATATTTCGGGGCGAAAAAAATACAAATATATCTACGCTCTTACTATCTTTGTGGTTTGGGGCATATCGTTACTAAGGAATAGGGCCATATTTAGAAATTTTAGTATTTGCATCATCCCTCAATCCTCTAAGATTTTTTCCCTCTTCATGGAATATCTCCTTCTACAGTCTGGAAAAAGACCAAGAAGATTTCAATATCTTGTTATCTCTCTTGATCTTCCTATAGGATTTTTTTGATGGAGCAACATAAGGGAATGTTTGTGGTGGAAGGGGATTGATTAGGTTGCTAGGGAAAAAATCTGTCCTTTTCAGAGTTGGCCTTGGATTTGGGACTAACACCAAAGAAGATTTGATAACATTTCGGGCTCTCATGAATTTAGCTAAGCTAAAAAACATTAAATTCACTTTGATTCTCGATGACTCCAAATATGTTGTTGATTGTTTGACAAAGAATGCTCAATTATAAGTCCTAAATTTAGCTGATTGGAAGCACAAAATTGAAGAAATAAAAAACCACTTTTATATCTACATAGAATATTAAAAACCACTTTTAGGAGATCAGATTTCAACATGAAAATTAAAAAAATCTGCTGACAAGGTCTCCAAAAGTGCTTTATGTTTGGACCCTAGTTCCATTCTATATGAGAAACTTGATGGCATCAGTGTTAGAGACATGCATTCCATTCTTATACATTACATAACCTTCACTTTTCAGCAAGCTCAACTTTCAACCCTCTGCGTCAAATTAAACTATATTTTCAGCATTGCAGGCTCCTAATTATTTGTCTCTTCATGAATTGTCCTTCTCCTCTCAACAAGTTCATTGGCCAGCTTAATTTTCAGCTCTCAAAATCAAACTAAATTTATAATTTCAACATTACAGACTACTAATTATTTTACTCACTGTATTTTCCAATTTTCAATTTTTTTGAAAACTTGATGTAATATCTGTCTCCATATTTTAACCACATATGACATTTCTTACATGTAATCATATTCGTTGTAACTTTTTGCGAATTTGTGCAAATCGTCTTGCAATCTCGTATAAAGATATGAAAAAACAGACTTGGCAAAAGACATGTATTTTTTTTATTCTTTAAATAACAAATTCTTTGATGTGGAAAAAAAAACACGCCATAAGGGCATATCAAATCAGATGTACGATTACGTCAACTTTACGGTGTGTAAGCACCAATGAGCAATGCCGACGGCCGAGTCATACACAATGTCGACTCGTCACAGCTATCCGACAAAACACTGACCGAAGTGACTGGGTACGATTTTCGTAAACGTGTCTAAAACTCTGGTAGAGTAGTACCACTGACCGCGTGACTAGGTACCAACCTCGTACACGTGTGTAGAACGCTGATAGAGTAAGTACCCGATGCCCACCTAGACTCCATAATGGGTGGGGTTTCATCGGCCAGCCTAGACTCCACCTAGACTGTAATCCCCTTTCAATTGAGCGGTCAGCTGCACTAATTCGATACCAAATCGTGCCAAGCCGCATCTGCCTTGCTTCTGTATCTCTCAGACTCTCAGCCGTTGCGGTATGGACAACTCACCTGATCAAAATATAAAGAAAACCAAAAGTAACTGTGACAAGTAGGTTTAAAATCCCAAAAGCTAAGCCACCCATAGGGCTTCTTCTTCAACCTTGATCCACGTGACTGAGTACCAACCATGGATATGTGTGGGGGTCGGTTGATGGAGTCAGTACCACCACGTACGAGTGTGGAGGACGCTTGCTGTAGTAAGTAACATTTCTTATAATATTAAATGTTTATTCTGCACTGTGCTCATGCTATAAATATGTTGCAGAAATGGTGAATGTGTGCAGTTCCTCCACTATGGTTTTCATTATTAGTTGAGTAGTGCAGTGCCTATCTGTGTTTTATATGGTTTTCATTATAACTTGGTTGCTTGTGCAGTGCAGTTCCTCCACTCTGGTTTTCATTATATCTTGGTTGTTTGTGCAGTGCTGTACTTCGGATGATATCTTTATATGTTTTTCATCACCCACACCCATAGGAGAAGACAGAGAGCAAGCTTTGCAATATTAAAATGCTTCTCAATTCTTTTAGCTTTTAGAGGAAGAATAATATTTTGAGACTCTCCATAAAAGAGTAGAGAATTATTTTAATAAGACAAGGCTGTGCTTTCTCTCTTCTCTTGTTGGTATTGGTTGATTTTCAGAAAAATAAAATGTAACTCCAACCTAGTTGGGATCATGGTGAACTGCAACAAAGCAAACCAGGTTATCATATGTACCGGTTGTTCTGTTTCCGTGAAACGTGGTTTTTGTATTTTTACAGTGAATTTTGAAAGAAAAAAATTAATGTTTTGCAGGAGGTTTGGGAGTGTCGCATGCATGTAGGAAAAAGTTCTTGAACTGGCTGGGAACGGCAGCAGTTTTGTAAACAAGAGCCAAGGCTGATGAACGACATAAGCTCGTTATGGTTTTTCAAATGGGGGAGGCCCGGATTTCCCAAGAGTGGCAGATATCCTCTCATTGCCATCATCGCCGAAGATTGGCTTACCGAATGTCGGATCAATTGTCTGTCGCTTAAATCCGAGAGCGCCTGCAGTATCCTGTTTTCATCAGAATCTAGTAATAAAATGATTAAGATGTGATTAAACTAATTTAAAAGATTTTCCTGGCGCTTAAAGCCGAGTACCATTTTAGAGTGGTTTTTTTGGATTGAAAGTTGAATATTAGATGAGCCGAGTTCCATTTTAGAGTGTTTTTTTGGGTTGAAAGTTGAATATTAGATGACCACCCTCTAATTTTTAGTTGATGAATAAAAATTTAGATACAGTTGATGAGTATTTATGATAAACGCAGTCTTAGAATTTTTATTTAATTGTAAATTTTAAATTATTAATATTTTTTTAAACTAATATTTTTTGAAGTTGCAGATATACTTTATTCCATGTATGATTTTACATAATCACAATTATTTGTTTAGTTTTTTTAAACGATAAAAATAGTTTATTTTTTTAAATAACGAAAATACTTTACTCTAATAATAAAAATATTTTATTTCCACTGTCCAATATTATTATAATATTGTACCTTGTATTTATATATTTTATTTTACCCAATTTAAGGAACTACTATACCCAATTAGCAACTACATGCAGGCACACTAGGGATACTTCATTTGTAAGAATACTTTCTTAATTTATTTTATAAGTTTATTACCGTTTTAGATTGTGGATATGAAGAAATATCTATTTAAAGAACTTTTTAATTCTCGAATTGTAAGTAGTGTGTAAAACCTTTAACATTTAACTTCTCTAATTGTAAATGCCATGGAAAACATCTTGGAGATAACTAAAACTGTCCTTGACCTGGACAGTGATGTTAACAGAATTCGACCCCCTGACAGGACGGAGTCAGAGCCGAGGTCATGGAGATAACCGGACAAGCCCATCATCCATCATCATAGCAGGGCAGGAGATAACTAAACTGTCCTTTACCTTGACAGTGATGTTATCAGAATTGAATCCCCATGGCAGGGGGAGTCAGAGCAGAGGTTATAGAGATCACGGGACGAGCCGATCATCTAGACATTAAGAACGTAATTGATGTTCTTAGTCTGCTATGCTTTAGATGAATTTCATTATATGGGAGCTGATCATAGCTAATGTGGGATCAATTATGTGTGCAGATGATTATTGTTCTGAAGGAGTCCATGAGGTTGTACCATTCATATGGGGATAAAATGTACAGAGACACTTTTGATCCATTGTAGTTTATTTTGGAGGACCATATATGTAGTTTGCACATTGTCACCCTAGGAAAGTAATCCATTCATATGGGGATAAAATTTACAGAGACGCTTTTAATCTATTGTAGTTTATTTTGGAGGACAATATACGTAACATTTTTTTATGGTTACAAGGTCTCCCTTTTAGAAAATATCATGGTAGGTTCTCATACTTGAATACATGATTTTCATGTATCTGCAGAATCTAATTTTATATATTAAATAAAATTATGTTCTTTTAGGGAAGAAAGAAACTCTCCTCGTCTGCCATCCCCCACGTAAAATTGCTTCAGAAAAAAATTGCCCATATGAAATGTCGGATCAATGAATGTTCAATCGATTATTTGAAGATCCAACCCTGAGAAAATGACACACAACATATATATTAAAATTCATTGTATATTATGAATCTTCTCACTCTTTTCTTCGGCTCCCGCTCTACCTTTTTCCATCACACTGTATCAATTGGAAATAAATGACATTCATAGGAATTTTACGCTACAAAACTTGATAATTGAGTGAAAATAGTTGATGGTTTCCATCTCCTTTCATATGTTTCATTGTGTGGGAAAGAATGAACTGCACTGGTTGAACATGGAACTCAACTTTAAATCTATCCATTGTGTAGATATATTTTCTGGTGGACTTGATCAAAATCATACCCATCAGTCATAGATAAAAAAATTGGGTTGTAGACTCTTAGAACTAGATGTATACAAAATTGTTAAGCAACGAGCTTATTTTGTGAAATTTGCAAACATTTTTAGCAAAGGTATTTTGGAAAAAACTTGCCATCTCTAATATGAAGAATGGTTCTCCAATCATTGAGATGTTGGGTAAATGTACAAACTACATTTTCTCATATGAAATGTCAATAAACTACTAAATATAGACTGCATTTTTCCATATAAAATATCTATAAACCGATTTTATAGAAACTGTTTAACGAATTACAACCTCCTCTAAAACATCTCATTGAGCTTTATTGTCGGACCTGGTGACACTTTTTGATCTTTAATAGATGTAAGAATATAATGTTTGTTTACATAGAGTTTGATATATATTTTCCTAGTGAATTTTACATTCAATTTTTGATCTATGGATTAGAACAATGCAACATACCCATCTATAGACAAATTGTGGTAAGTTAAATGTCGCACAATGAACAGTTTTTTATGTTCCACAGCAAGTGAAATATTGCATAATGAATGGTTAGTTATATTCATTGGAATAGTGAAACATTTGTAGATTTTATTGCGCAAATGTCTCTCAATTATGATATAACCTAATTTTCCAAATAGATTCCTTCATTCACTTTATAATTATTTTAGCAAATGATCCATCTAATATAACTAAAGATCATTGATTAGTGAGGCAAGGGTCATGTTAGATGTTATTTTGGAAAACTATTATTTATATGATTGGAACAGTGAAATATTTGTTGATTTTATTTTACAAATGTATTTTCATTATGATATAACTTGATTGTGTAAATAGAAAATTTACACTTGCTTTATGACTATTTAGGAGAGTAATTACTTACGTGAAGATATATATCATTATAAATAAGAGCATTTATAAGTAAGAAGAATGTTTTGTTTTTTGTGTTTGTTTTTTTTTCTTTTATAATATCAAACATATTATATGACTCCAAAAATCACATTTACAATATTGATAATTTGTGAAAATGGATAATTTGAAATCAGTTTAGATATCTGATTTCAAATTATCCATTTTCTTAATAAACTTCCAAAGTCTAAGGAGTGTGGGGAGAATTAGTGTTGGGGACGTGTCTTTTTGGGGCACTAGAATAAATTAGGAAAGCTAGACTGTGTCTAAGCATTTAACGGCATGTAATATTTGATTGTTATTTTCCCAACATATTTATAGGACTATGATATGAGCTTTAACATATTTAGTTAGCATTAAATTGATCAAGATTCACATAAAACTTAAGACCAACCTCTTTAATCAAGGCTTTATTGACTTTGTCTCAAAGCTTCAGTTAATTTTAATCCAATTGTAGAATTGAGGCTTCTGTGATCCATCAAAGTTATAAGAAGAGCTTCAGCAAAAATCGCATATAGAAAGACCTTTGTCGACGCGTTTCGAACCAACTAGTGTGGTTCATCGTCAGGACGATGAACCACACTAGTTGGTTCGAAACGCATCGACAAAGGTCTTTCTATATGTGATTTTCGTTGAAGCTCTTCTTATAAGTTTAATCCAATTCTCAATAGATGCTTCCTTTGATCACAAGCCAAATACTTACATATTCAATAGGGGAGAGGCTAGACATATAGTCAACAATGCCATCTCTAAGCTAGAAACACTTCTCCCCTCAACAACTTCAAATGTGTTAAATGCATTCCTACAGTCTACCATTGATACACAAGCCTAGGGAAAATGATGGATAGATACAAAGGTGAAATGTTGAGGTATCTAAGATGCTAAAATTGTGTGACAGAATTAGGGGTGATCACAAAAACCCTTTAGATGAGATGTCATCAAAACTAGCTAGTTAGTTAGTACACGTTTTACAAAGGAGATGAGGAAGTAGTGTTAAATTTTCCAAAACTGGAGCTCAAAGGAACTAGCTTAAATTTGAAGAAGAGTTTTAATATTATTAAGCAATGCTTCGAAGTCTTCAGAAAAACTCATGCAATATAGCATACTTCTATCATCAAAATAGGAAAGGACATTATCGACTTTCCTTCAAGTATATTGTGTGAATTCCTCACATCAAATAGGAGGGTTAACCCTTAATATTTTCCATATAGACCTTCATAATAAACTAAATCCAAATCAAAAATAGTTTTTGTTGTTTTGTACTCGGCGCACACACATATAACCCACACATGTAATCCCTTTTAAGTATTCCGTAGATGCACCGGGTCATTTATCCCTTTCAAGTACTCCCTATATGCACCAAGTCACCTCTTGTCATTTCAACAAGATTGGAGGTCACTTCCTTAAGCCTCTTGTAGACTTAGAGTGATATAAAAAATCAATCCTTTAATGGTTCCCCTACTATAAGAAACTAGGAGGATTATATGACTCTAAAATGGGCTTAACTTGGATAATATAAGAACTAGAACTTGAATTACAAAATTACACGTGTTACTAAGAGATCGATATTTTGATGATTGTAATGTTAACTCAAATCATACTTATTTACTACTTTGAACTTAGTGAACCAAATAACAACCATATTCACTAGTTGTTCGGAACCAAAAACTGTCAGTTTCAAGTGCTATATTGGTTTTCCCTTGGTCATTTATTTTGCAAATGCAAACACCTCAGTAATACAATTTGAAAAATAGATATGATTCTAACTATAGTTAAAAATAAAATGAGAAACCTACCAGTAGAAAGCCCAGTAACTACTTTTCGTTGTCAACTCTATTAATCATTCCATGGGATCGATTCAAAACCAATTTTCAACTTCACCTAGGAATCATCCTAGACTTGAATTATTTGCATTAATGCTAATGGAATGAAGATACTAAAATGATGGGAAAGAAGTTGGTTCTTTGCATGGTTATAAAAAAAAACTAAATTTGAACTTTATAGTACTAAAAATTGACAAGTTTGATCTCTCCACTTGAAACAAAAAATTAGCAATAATGTTGCAAAAAGGAAGTAAAATTGGACTCCTACCCACTTGCCATGCTAACCATCTTCCAAGTACCTATAATGTATTCCATGATAGAATTTGATTTTAGATATTTATTTTTCATCATTCTCCCATAAATTTCTAGATCAAACTTTTTACGGCCAGGGAATTTGTAAAAAATAAATATAATATTCATTTTATTTAATTTGTTTCTTACATGGATCAAAATGCCCATTAAACATGGTTGAAAAATGGACATCATACATTGAAGTTTCTTGTTATCCCAATCCACGACAAGCAGTGATTACATGTGTGTTATACAATATTATGACGAACAAAGTCCTCCAAAGGAAAAGGGATGTACCTGGAAGGACAGCAAACAATGACGCATATTATATTGCATTGATAGAAGGCTTAGGAGCAGCTATGGATCTAATGGAATTGTAGTCTTCACCAATTTTGAACTTGTGTGCAACCAAATGAAAGGCTTATACCAAATCAAAAAGGAGAAGTTAAAACAACTACATAGAGAAGAAAAAAGTATTGCTAGTTAGTTTCAATCATTTAACATAAGTCATTGTCCAAATGTTAATAGTATGTCTAGTGATTTATTGTATGGGGCAATGTCAATTCAAGATATGTGTGTGAAAGATGAATTGATATCAAGAACCACTCCACCATAATTTATGGATGGACATTGTAAGATATCCCTCATATGTGTGTTTTTTAGTTATAAATGTGATGTATTTAATGACCATGTGGTTATTTCAACACTATACTATGTGTGTCCCCACTGTGTAATCACAACTTGGTGAATTATTAGGTGAATTATTGAGGTGACAAGTTTAAAAAAAAATTGTATTTAATTCTCAAGTTGTGTATTTTAACATTTGTGTTTTTAGTATTGAGTACATTTGAAATGAACATTTAAATATTGAGTATTTACTTGTTTTTAATATTTATTATCTTGGGCCGAAGAGAACTATACACCAAATAATTTTGAAGAAACCCATAGATAGTTACATTTATTTGTCTTATTAATTTTTTGAATTCTTAATCTCTTTAAATAATAATTTTTAAAATTTTTAAATGCAAGAAGTAGCTTGGGTTTTTTGAAACATGATATATATATATATATATTATTATATATATATATATATATATATATATATATATATATATAATATATATATATATATATATATATATATATATATATATATATATATATATATATAATATATATATATATATATATATATATATATATATATATATATAGATATTATATATATATAATATATATATATATTATATATATATATATATATATATATATATATATATATATATATATATATATATATATATATATATATATATATAGGGTCTATATCATCACATGAGCAATCACCACCTGATTGTTCGAGGCATAAACAAGATAGATGATGAAATGAGTCTTGAACATCAACTCAAGCGAGACTTTCTATGCATGTTGACGAGATTGGTCATGGATTGAGGAGAGTATCATATGAATCAAGGGAGGACCAACGTTCGTTACATCATCATCATGATATATGTGTGTGTGTGTGTGTGTGTGTGCAAACTGAAATGTTATTCGTAGAATCATGTGTACATACATATTTATTTGATTCTTGTCAATTTAACTTTATTAATTTATAATTTCTGTTTTTTTTAGAAGCATCTCTCACTAGGTCATTGTGTGAGGGTGCTCAGCATTCTCCCACTAGTCAACAAGATTAATCAACTCATGTACTTAGGTGTGATGGTACTCAACCATATTCGGGTGGCTTTGAATATCAATCGAATCATGATCCATTTGGTACATCATATATTTTAATTTTTTATGTTAAAACAAATTTGTACATAAATAAAAATATATGCATATACATGTATGTCTATTTTGCATGTATATAAATGTATTGAAATATTTTAATATTTATGTAATTATATTGAAGCAAGGGGTGAAAATGTAGATGAAAGTCAAGGTAGGCGAAGGATGGTGTTTCAAGAAGAAGACCATACACCAATTATCACCTATCCCTCTGATATTTCTAATGAGCTTGCTTTGGAGACAAATATTCAACAGTATATGTTACAGAGATGCACAACTCATTATTCAAAATTGAAGGACAATCTTGGGAGGTTGGATCTCCCTACAGAGAGTCGGAAAAGCTTAGAAATAGTTTTTCACTCTCTAAGTACATTTCTTGATATTTATAGGAACCTTGGGCCAACAAGTAATGGATTTATAGGTATGATGAGGCATAGAAAAGAAACAGTGATGGGTCCTAATAAATGGGTCGGGATAAATAAGAGGGTTACAAAAGCACATGTGAAATCTATGTTTAATTTTAAAGAAGGTCCAAAAATAAAGTTGGTTAAGGTGCAACATTTCAAGCACCCTGAAATAGCCCACCATTTGTAGGATAGGTTCCTTACATCATATGGTAAGTTTCCATGGAATGACGAGATTCCACATTATTTTTCTTGATTATTTTATGCAGAATTTTTTTGGGGTGTGAAACCTAATTATAACGACCTTCCATCCAAATATTATGGTACTAGAAAATGGCATACATATGGTCGGAAGGGTGCATTAAGGAATACTACATTGCCTCTTCCTATGCCTCCTTTAGTACCTCATCCACCACATTTGGTAACTCTACAATCGAAGATGGATGTCACTTCTCAAATTGGTCAAGAAGCAAGTGATGCCATCTAGACATCATATAGACTGCATTGACTGGAATTGATGTTGATCTAAATTGACAAAGAGCACATGCTAATTTTGTATTTAAATTAGATGTGGAAATAGATAATATGAATATTAAAGAGATTAGAGTGTATGCAAAGGCTTGTCGTGATGGCTAGAAAGAGTTAATTGGTCTTGGGGAAGAGGGAATGGGATCGGTATGTGTTAATGTTTACGGTTGATAATGTAATGTATGTGTTAATGTTGATTCACATACATTATGTAAATTTTTCAGATATAATCTAAAACGAATGTTTCATATGTTCACCATTTTCAATTAAGTCTTTTGTTGAACAAAAATTTTAATAATATAACATTGTCAAGTTTGGGTTCAAATGAATATATGTTGAGAAATGTTAGTTTTTTTTAAGAACATGTTCGTACTACTAATTTACTTTTATTATATCAGTATTGTGAAGACATTTTTGTAAAAGAAATAATTACATATTTAAATGTTAACAGATTTCCATTCCATCTGGCCTTTTTTACACCGTGCAACTTTCTTCCTCCCTATTAGGAGATCTGCCAGAGATTGGCTTGTCGCAAGTATTGACTATTTCAACTTTGTTTTGTTATAAATTGAAGTAAATTTCATTAAAAAATGAGATCTATCTTACAATTTTAAAATGTTTGAATTTTAGGTGTGTGAAGGTAGTTTTGCTTCTTGAAGGGCATTAGCAATGGAGTTAGCTATGGAAATTGGATCGTCTAGACAATTTGAAAAAGTTGTTACAAATTTTTTAATATTATGATTTTATGCATTTTCATATGAAATTTTAAATTTTTAATATATACATGCAAATGTCTTGTAAAAGGCATCCACAAGGGCGCAATGCAGGGGGAACACCATGAGGTATTGCATGGAATTTGAAACCTAAGTTAGCTACAGGGATTGGATGATCTATTCAATTTTAAAAAGTTGTTACAATTTTTTTAATATTACAGGTTTGTGCATTTTCATGTGTAATTTTCAATTTTTAATATATACATGTACATGTGTTGTACACGACATCCATGAGGGAACAATGTAGGAGGAACACCACGAAGTATTTAATAGAATTTGAAACCTTTTATAATTTTGTTTTGATGATAAAATTCTCATTTAATTTTAATATATTAAAATTTAATTTAAAAGTACACAATCTTATCTATATATGCATATTACACATGTTGTGCAGGGAACCCATGAGGATGAGGATGATAATAGGATTAGGATGATGACAGATCATAGATGTGAGTGCGATTCTCTTTGATGCATATTTTTGTATTTGGCAATATTTTTGGTATATTTACTTTTATCATGATATAAATTTTGGACATATTTTTCATAAGAATATTTATTATGAATTGATCTTTAATATACAAATTTTGGAGGTTATGCATTTTGTATGGCGATTCTTATAATGTTGTAGAAGATAATATGGATTTGGTTTGATTCTTAGGTTTTGTGAAGTTATTATGTCAAGTTTTTTAATGAATAGTAAAATTAAAAATTATAAAACATGGTACATTTTGCATTCATGATTCTTATCATGGTGTAGATGTCTAAAAAATTCATAACTTAAAATTGCAATATAAAACATGGTATGCATTTTGCATTCATGAATATATCATCATCCTGTATAGAAGAGCTATTATAGATGTGGGTTGATACTTAAATTTAAAATATGATATGGACTATGATATGAGCTTTAACATATTTAGTTAGCATTAAATTGATCAAGATTCACATAAAACTTAAGACCAACCTCTTTAATCAAGGCTTTATTGACTTTGTCTCAAAGCTTCAGTTAATTTTAATCCAATTGTAGAATTGAGGCTTCTGTGATCCATCAAAGTTATAAGAAGAGCTTCAGCAAAAATCGCATATAGAAAGACCTTTGTCGACGCGTTTCGAACCAACTAGTGTGGTTCATCGTCAGGACGATGAACCACACTAGTTGGTTCGAAACGCATCGACAAAGGTCTTTCTATATGTGATTTTCGTTGAAGCTCTTCTTATAAGTTTAATCCAATTCTCAATAGATGCTTCCTTTGATCACAAGCCAAATACTTACATATTCAATAGGGGAGAGGCTAGACATATAGTCAACAATGCCATCTCTAAGCTAGAAACACTTCTCCCCTCAACAACTTCAAATGTGTTAAATGCATTCCTACAGTCTACCATTGATACACAAGCCTAGGGAAAATGATGGATAGATACAAAGGTGAAATGTTGACGTATCTAAGATGCTAAAATTGTGTGACAGAATTAGGGGTGATCACAAAAACCCTTTAGATGAGATGTCGTCAAAACTAGCTAGTTAGTTAGTACACGTTTTACAAAGGAGATGAGGAAGTAGTGTTAAATTTTCCAAAACTGGAGCTCAAAGGAACTAGCTTAAATTTGAAGAAGAGTTTTAATATTATTAAGCAATGCTTCGAAGTCTTCAGAAAAACTCATGCAATATAGCATACTTCTATCATCAAAATAGGAAAGGACATTATCGACTTTCCTTCAAGTATATTGTGTGAATTCCTCACATCAAATAGGAGGGTTAACCCTTAATATTTTCCATATAGACCTTCATAATAAACTAAATCCAAATCAAAAATAGTTTTTGTTGTTTTTACTCGGCGCACACACATATAACCCACACATGTAATCCCTTTTAAGTATTTCGTAGATGCACCGGATAATTTATCCCTTTCAAGTACTCCCTATATGCACCAAGTCACCTCTTGTCATTTAAACAAGATCGGAGGTCACTTCCTTAAGCCTCTTGTAGACTTAGAGTGATATAAAAAATCAATCCTTTAATGGTTCCCCTACTATAAGAAACTAGGAGGATTATATGACTCTAAAATGGGCTTAACTTGGATAATATAAGAACTATAACTTGAATTACAAAATTACACGTGTTACTAAGAGATCGATATTTTGATGATTGTAATGTTAACTCAAATCATACTTATTTACTACTTTGAACTTAGTGAACCAAATAACAACCATATTCACTAGTTGTTCGGAACCAAAAACTGTCAGTTTCAAGTGCTATATTGCTTTTCCCTTGGTCATTTATTTTGCAAATGCAAACACCTCAGTAATACAATTTGAAAAATAGATATGATTCTAACTATAGTTAAAAATAAAATGAGAAACCAACCAGTAGAAAGCCCAGTAACTACTTTTCGTTGTCAACTCTATTAATCATTCCATGGGATCGATTCAAAACCAATTTTCAACTTCACCTAGGAATCATCCTAGACTTGAATTATTTGCATTAATGCTAATGGAATGAAGATACTAAAATGATGGGAAAGAAGTTGGTTCTTTGCATGGTTATAAAAAAAACTAAATTTGAACTTTATAGTACTAAAAATTGACAAGTTTGATCTCTCCACTTGAAACAAAAAATTAGCAATAATGTTGCAAAAAGGAAGTAAAATTGGACTCCTACCCACTTGCCATGCTAACCATCTTCCAAGTACCTATAATGTATTCCATGATAGAATTTGATTTTAGATATTTATTTTTCATCATTCTCCCATAAATTTCTAGATCAAACTTTTTACGGCCAGGGAATTTGTAAAAAATAAATATAATATTCATTTTATTTAATTTGTTTCTTACATGGATCAAAATGCCCATTAAACATGGTTGAAAAATGGACATTATACATTGAAGTTTCTTGTTATCCCAATCCACGACAAGCAGTGATTACATGTGTGTTATACAATATTATGACGAACAAAGTCCTCCAAAGGAAAAGGGATGTACCTGGAAGGACAACAAACAATGACGCATATTATATTGCATTGATAGAAGGCTTAGGAGCAGCTATGGATCTAATGGAATTGTAGTCTTCACCAATTTTGAACTTGTGTGCAACCAAATGAAAGGCTTATACCAAATCAAAAAGGAGAAGTTAAAACAACTACATAGAGAAGAAAAAAGTATTGCTAGTTAGTTTCAATCATTTAACATAAGTCATTGTCCAAATGTTAATAGTATGTCTAGTGATTTATTGTATGGGGCAATGTCAATTCAAGATATGTGTGTGAAAGATGAATTGATATCAAGAACCACTCCACCATAATTTATGGATGGACATTGTAAGATATCCCTCATATGTGTGTTTTTTAGTTATAAATGTGATGTATTTAATGACCATGTGGTTATTTCAACACTATACTATGTGCGTCCCCACTGTGTAATCAAAACTTGGTGAATTATTAGGTGAATTATTGAGGTGACAAGTTTAAAAAAAAATTGTATTTAATTCTCAAGTTGTGTATTTTAACATTTGTGTTTTTAGTATTGAGTACATTTGAAATGAACATTTAAATATTGAGTATTTACTTGTTTTTAATATTTATTATCTTGGGCCGAAGAGAACTATACACCAAATAATTTTGAAGAAACCCATAGATAGTTACATTTATTTGTCTTATTAATTTTTTGAATTCTTAATCTCTTTAAATAATAATTTTTAAAATTTTTAAATGCAAGAAGTAGCTTGGGTTTTTTGAAACATGATATATATATATATATATTAATAATAATATTATATATATATATATACGTTATATATATATATATAATTATATATAGGGTCTATATCATCACATGAGCAATCACCACCTGATTGTTCGAGGCATAAACAAGATAGATGATGAAATGAGTCTTGAACATCAACTCAAGCGAGACTTTCTATGCATGTTGACGAGATTGGTCATGGATTGAGGAGAGTATCATATGAATCAAGGGAGGACCAACGTTCGTTACATCATCATCATGATATATGTGTGTGTGTGTGTGTGTGTGTGCAAACTGAAATGTTATTCGTAGAATCATGTGTACATACATATTTATTTGATTCTTGTCAATTTAACTTTATTAATTTATAATTTCTGTTTTTTTAGAAGCATCTCTCACTAGGTCATTGTGTGAGGGTGCTCAGCATTCTCCCACTAGTCAACAAGATTAATCAACTCATGTACTTAGGTGTGATGGTACTCAACCATCTTCGGGTGGCTTTGAATATCAATCGGATCATGATCCATTTGGTACATCATATATTTTAATTTTTTATGTTAAAACAAATTTGTACATAAATAAAAATATATGCATATACATGTATGTCTATTTTGCATGTATATAAATGTATTGAAATATTTTAATATTTATGTAATTATATTGAAGCAAGGGGTGAAAATGTAGATGAAAGTCAAGGTAGGCGAAGGATGGTGTTTCAAGAAGAAGACGATACACCAATTATCACCTATCCCTCTGATATTTCTAATGAGCTTGCTTTGGAGACAAATATTCAACAGTATATGTTACAGAGATGCACAACTCATTATTCAAAATTGAAGGACAATCTTGGGAGGTTGGATCTCCCTACAGAGAGTCGAAAAAGCTTAGAAATAGTTTTTCACTCTCTAAGTACATTTCTTGATATTTATAGGAACCTTGGGCCAACAAGTAATGGATTTATAGGTATGATGAGGCATAGAAAAGAAACAGTGATGGGTCCTAATAAATGGGTCGGGATAAATAAGAGGGTTACAAAAGCACATGTGAAATCTATGTTTAATTTTAAAGAAGGTCCAAAAATAAAGTTGGTTAAGGTGCAACATTTCAAGCACCCTGAAATAGCCCACCATTTGTAGGATAGGTTCCTTACATCATATGGTAAGTTTCCATGGAATGACGAGATTCCACATTATTTTTCTTGATTATTTTATGCAGAATTTTTTTGGGGTGTGAAACCTAATTATAACGACCTTCCATCCAAATATTATGGTACTAGAAAATGGCATACATATGGTCGGAAGGGTGCATTAAGGAATACTACATTGCCTCTTCCTATGCCTCCTTTAGTACCTCATCCACCACATTTGGTAACTCTACAATCGAAGATGGATGTCACTTCTCAAATTGGTCAAGAAGCAAGTGATGCCATCTAGACATCATATAGACTGCATTGACTGGAATTGATGTTGATCTAAATTGACAAAGAGCACATGCTAATTTTGTATTTAAATTAGATGTGGAAATAGATAATATGAATATTAAAGAGATTAGAGTGTATGCAAAGGCTTGTCGTGATGGCTAGAAAGAGTTAATTGGTCTTGGGGAAGAGGGAATGGGATCGGTATGTGTTAATGTTTACGGTTGATAATGTAATGTATGTGTTAATGTTGATTCACATACATTATGTAAATTTTTCAGAGATAATCTAAAACGAATGTTTCATATGTTCACCATTTTCAATTAAGTCTTTTGTTGAACGAAAATTTTAATAATATAACATTGTCAAGTTTGGGTTCAAATGAATATATGTTGAGAGATGTTAGTTTTTTTTAAGAACATGTTCGTACTACTAATTTACTTTTATTATATCAGTATTGTGAAGACATTTTTGTAAAAGAAATAATTACATATTTAAATGTTAACAGATTTCCATTCCATCTGGCCTTTTTTACACCCTGCAACTTTCTTCCTCCCTATTAGGAGATTTAACAGAGATTGGCTTGTCGCAAGTATTGACTATTTCAACTTTGTTTTGTTATAAATTGAAGTAAATTTCATTAAAAAATGAGATCTATCTTACAATTTTAAAATGTTTGAATTTTAGGTGTGTGAAGGTAGTTTTGCTTCTTGAAGGGCATTAGCAATGGAGTTAGCTATGGAAATTGGATCGTCTAGACAATTTGAAAAAGTTGTTACAAATTTTTTAATATTATGATTTTATGCATTTTCATATGAAATTTTAAATTTTTAATATATACATGCAAATGTCTTGTAAAAGGCATCCACAAGGGCGCAATGCAGGGGGAACACCATGAGGTATTGCATGGAATTTGAAACCTAAGTTAGCTACAGGGATTGGATGATCTATTCAATTTTAAAAAGTTGTTACAATTTTTTTAATATTACAGGTTTGTGCATTTTCATGTGTAATTTTCAATTTTTAATATATACATGTACATGTGTTGTACACGACATCCATGAGGGAACAATGTAGGAGGAACACCACGAAGTATTTAATAGAATTTGAAACCTTTTATAATTTTGTTTTGATGATAAAATTCTCATTTAATTTTAATATATTAAAATTTAATTTAAAAGTACACAATCTTATCTATATATGCATATTACACATGTTGTGCAGGGAACCCATGAGGATGAGGATGATAATAGGATTAGGATGATGACAGATCATAGATGTGAGTGCGATTCTCTTTGATGCATATTTTTGTATTTGGCAATATTTTTGGTATATTTACTTTTATCATGATATAAATTTTGGACATATTTTTCATAAGAATATTTATTATGAATTGATCTTTAATATACAAATTTTGGAGGTTATGCATTTTGTATGGCGATTCTTATAATGTTGTAGAAGATAATATGGATTTGGTTTGATTCTTAGGTTTTGTGAAGTTATTATGTCAAGTTTTTTAATGAATAGTAAAATTAAAAATTATAAAACATGGTACATTTTGCATTCATGATTCTTATCATGGTGTAGATGTCTAAAAAATTCATAACTTAAAATTGCAATATAAAACATGGTATGCATTTTGCATTCATGAATATATCATCATCCTGTATAGAAGAGCTATTATAGATGTGGGTTGATACTTAAATTTAAAATATGATATGGACTATGATATGAGCTTTAACATATTTAGTTAGCATTAAATTGATCAAGATTCACATAAAACTTAAGACCAACCTCTTTAATCAAGGCTTTATTGACTTTGTCTCAAAGCTTCAGTTAAATTTAATCCAATTGTAGAATTGAGGCTTCTGTGATCCATCAAAGTTATAAGAAGAGCTTCAGCGAAAATCACATATAGAAAGACCTTTGTCGACGCGTTTCGAACCAACTAGTGTGGTTCATCGTCAGGACGATGAACCACACTAGTTGGTTCGAAACGCATCGACAAAGGTCTTTCTATATGTGATTTTCGTTGAAGCTCTTCTTATAAGTTTAATCCAATTCTCAATAGATGCTTCCTTTGATCACAAGCCAAATACTTACATATTCAATAGGGGAGAGGCTAGACATATAGTCAACAATGCCATCTCTAAGCTAGAAACACTTCTCCCCTCAACAACTTCAAATGTGTTAAATGCATTCCTACAGTCTACCATTGATACACAAGCCTAGGGAAAATGATGGATAGATACAAAGGTGAAATGTTGAGGTATCTAAGATGCTAAAATTGTGTGACAGAATTAGGGGTGATCACAAAAACCCTTTAGATGAGATGTCATCAAAACTAGCTAGTTAGTTAGTACACGTTTTACAAAGGAGATGAGGAAGTAGTGTTAAATTTTCCAAAACTGGAGCTCAAAGGAACTAGCTTAAATTTGAAGAAGAGTTTTAATATTATTAAGCAATGCTTCGAAGTCTTCAGAAAAACTCATGCAATATAGCATACTTCTATCATCAAAATAGGAAAGGACATTATCGACTTTCCTTCAAGTATATTGTGTGAATTCCTCACATCAAATAGGAGGGTTAACCCTTAATATTTTCCATATAGACCTTCATAATAAACTAAATCCAAATCAAAAATAGTTTTTGTTGTTTTTACTCGGCGCACACACATATAACCCACACATGTAATCCCTTTTAAGTATTTCGTAGATGCACCGGATAATTTATCCCTTTCAAGTACTCCCTATATGCACCAAGTCACCTCTTGTCATTTAAACAAGATCGGAGGTCACTTCCTTAAGCCTCTTGTAGACTTAGAGTGATATAAAAAATCAATCCTTTAATGGTTCCCCTACTATAAGAAACTAGGAGGATTATATGACTCTAAAATGGGCTTAACTTGGATAATATAAGAACTAGAACTTGAATTACAAAATTACACGTGTTACTAAGAGATCGCTATTTTGATGATTGTAATGTTAACTCAAATCATACTTATTTACTACTTTGAACTTAGTGAACCAAATAACAACCATATTCACTAGTTGTTCGGAACCAAAAACTGTCAGTTTCAAGTGCTATATTGGTTTTCCCTTGGTCATTTATTTTGCAAATGCAAACACCTCAGTAATACAATTTGAAAAATAGATATGATTCTAACTATAGTTAAAAATAAAATGAGAAACCTACCAGTAGAAAGCCCAGTAACTACTTTTCGTTGTCAACTCTATTAATCATTCCATGGGATCGATTCAAAACCAATTTTCAACTTCACCTAGGAATCATCCTAGACTTGAATTATTTGCATTAATGCTAATGGAATGAAGATACTAAAATGATGGGAAAGAAGTTGGTTCTTTGCATGGTTATAAAAAAAACTAAATTTGAACTTTATAGTACTAAAAATTGACAAGTTTGATCTCTCCACTTGAAACAAAAAATTAGCAATAATGTTGCAAAAAGGAAGTAAAATTGGACTCCTACCCACTTGCCATGCTAACCATCTTCCAAGTACCTATAATGTATTCCATGATAGAATTTGATTTTAGATATTTATTTTTCATCATTCTCCCATAAATTTCTAGATCAAACTTTTTACGGCCAGGGAATTTGTAAAAAATAAATATAATATTCATTTTATTTAATTTGTTTCTTACATGGATCAAAATGCCCATTAAACATGGTTGAAAAATGGACATTATACATTGAAGTTTCTTGTTATCCCAATCCACGACAAGCAGTGATTACATGTGTGTTATACAATATTATGACGAACAAAGTCCTCCAAAGGAAAAGGGATGTACCTGGAAGGACAACAAACAATGACGCATATTATATTGCATTGATAGAAGGCTTAGGAGCAGCTATGGATCTAATGGAATTGTAGTCTTCACCAATTTTGAACTTGTGTGCAACCAAATGAAAGGCTTATACCAAATCAAAAAGGAGAAGTTAAAACAACTACATAGAGAAGAAAAAAGTATTGCTAGTTAGTTTCAATCATTTAACATAAGTCATTGTCCAAATGTTAATAGTATGTCTAGTGATTTATTGTATGGGGCAATGTCAATTCAAGATATGTGTGTGAAAGATGAATTGATATCAAGAACCACTCCACCATAATTTATGGATGGACATTGTAAGATATCCCTCATATGTGTGTTTTTTAGTTATAAATGTGATGTATTTAATGACCATGTGGTTATTTCAACACTATACTATGTGCGTCCCCACTGTGTAATCACAACTTGGTGAATTATTAGGTGAATTATTGAGGTGACAAGTTTAAAAAAAAATTGTATTTAATTCTCAAGTTGTGTATTTTAACATTTGTGTTTTTAGTATTGAGTACATTTGAAATGAACATTTAAATATTGAGTATTTACTTGTTTTTAATATTTATTATCTTGGGCCGAAGAGAACTATACACCAAATAATTTTGAAGAAACCCTTAGATAGTTACATTTATTTGTCTTATTAATTTTTTGAATTCTTAATCTCTTTAAATAATAATTTTTAAAATTTTTAAATGCAAGAAGTAGCTTGGGTTTTTTGAAAACATATATATATCTATATATATATATAATATATATATTATATATATATATATAATAGTATATATATAGGGTCTATATCATCACATGAGCAATCACCACCTGATTGTTCGAGGCATAAACAAGATAGATGATGAAATGAGTCTTGAACATCAACTCAAGCGAGACTTTCTATGCATGTTGACGAGATTGGTCATGGATTGAGGAGAGTATCATATGAATCAAGGGAGGACCAACGTTCGTTACATCATCATCATGATATGTGTGTGTGTGTGTGTGTGTGCAAACTGAAATGTTATTCGTAGAATCATGTGTACATACATATTTATTTGATTCTTGTCAATTTAACTTTATTAATTTATAATTTCTGTTTTTTTTAGAAGCATCTCTCACTAGGGCATTGTGTGAGGGTGCTCAGCATTCTCCCACTAGTCAACAAGATTAATCAACTCATGTACTTAGGTGTGATGGTACTCAACCATCTTCGGGTGGCTGTGAATATCAATCGGATCATGATCCATTTGGTACATCATATATTTTAATTTTTTATGTTAAAACAAATTTGTACATAAATAAAAATATATGCATATACATGTATGTCTATTTTGCATGTATATAAATGTATTGAAATATTTTAATATTTATGTAATTATATTGAAGCAAGGGGTGAAAATGTAGATGAAAGTCAAGGTAGGCGAAGGATGGTGTTTCAAGAAGAAGACGATACACCAATTATCACCTATCCCTCTGATATTTCTAATGAGCTTGCTTTGGAGACAAATATTCAACAGTATATGTTACAGAGATGCACAACTCATTATTCAAAATTGAAGGACAATCTTGGGAGGTTGGATCTCCCTACAGAGAGTCGAAAAAGCTTAGAAATAGTTTTTCACTCTCTAAGTACATTTCTTGATATTTATAGGAACCTTGGGCCAACAAGTAATGGATTTATAGGTATGATGAGGCATAGAAAAGAAACAGTGATGGGTCCTAATAAATGGGTCGGGATAAATAAGAGGGTTACAAAAGCACATGTGAAATCTATGTTTAATTTTAAAGAAGGTCCAAAAATAAAGTTGGTTAAGGTGCAACATTTCAAGCACCCTGAAATAGCCCACCATTTGTAGGATAGGTTCCTTGCATCATATGGTAAGTTTCCATGGAATGACGAGATTCCACATTATTTTTCTTGATTATTTTATGCAGAATTTTTTTGGGGTGTGAAACCTAATTATAATGACCTTCCATCCAAATATTATGGTACTAGAAAATGGCATACATATGGTCGGAAGGGTGCATTAAGGAATACTACATTGCCTCTTCCTATGCCTCCTTTAGTACCTCATCCACCACATTTGGTAACTCTACAATCGAAGATGGATGTCACTTCTCAAATTGGTCAAGAAGCAAGTGATGCCATCTAGACATCATATAGACTGCATTGACTGGAATTGATGTTGATCTAAATTGACAAAGAGCACATGCTAATTTTGTATTTAAATTAGATGTGGAAATAGATAATATGAATATTAAAGAGATTAGAGTGTATGCAAAGGCTTGTCGTGATGGCTGGAAAGAGTTAATTGGTCTTGGGGAAGAGGGAATGGGATCGGTATGTGTTAATGTTTACGGTTGATAATGTAATGTATGTGTTAATGTTGATTCACATACATTATGTAAATTTTTCAGATATAATCTAAAACGAATGTTTCATATGTTCACCATTTTCAATTAAGTCTTTTGTTGAACGAAAATTTTAATAATATAACATTGTCAAGTTTGGGTTCAAATGAATATATGTTGAGAGATGTTAGTTTTTTTTAAGAACATGTTCGTACTACTAATTTACTTTTATTATATCAGTATTGTGAAGACATTTTTGTAAAAGAAATAATTACATATTTAAATGTTAACAGATTTCCATTCCATCTGGCCTTTTTTACACCCTGCAACTTTCTTCCTCCCTATTAGGAGATTTAACAGAGATTGGCTTGTCGCAAGTATTGACTATTTCAACTTTGTTTTGTTATAAATTGAAGTAAATTTCATTAAAAAATGAGATCTATCTTACAATTTTAAAATGTTTGAATTTTAGGTGTGTGAAGGTAGTTTTGCTTCTTGAAGGGCATTAGCAATGGAGTTAGCTATGGAAATTGGATCGTCTAGACAATTTGAAAAAGTTGTTACAAATTTTTTAATATTATGATTTTATGCATTTTCATATGAAATTTTAAATTTTTAATATATACATGCAAATGTCTTGTAAAAGGCATCCACAAGGGCGCAATGCAGGGGGAACACCATGAGGTATTGCATGGAATTTGAAACCTAAGTTAGCTACAGGGATTGGATGATCTATTCAATTTTAAAAAGTTGTTACAATTTTTTTAATATTACAGGTTTGTGCATTTTCATGTGTAATTTTCAATTTTTAATATATACATGTACATGTGTTGTACACGACATCCATGAGGGAACAATGTAGGAGGAACACCACGAAGTATTTAATAGAATTTGAAACCTTTTATAATTTTGTTTTGATGATAAAATTCTCATTTAATTTTAATATATTAAAATTTAATTTAAAAGTACACAATCTTATCTATATATGCATATTACACATGTTGTGCAGGGAACCCACGAGGATGAGGATGATAATAGGATTAGGATGATGACAGATCATAGATGTGAGTGCGATTCTCTTTGATGCATATTTTTGTATTTGGCAATATTTTTGGTATATTTACTTTTATCATGATATAAATTTTGGACATATTTTTCATAAGAATATTTATTATGAATTGATCTTTAATATACAAATTTTGGAGGTTATACATTTTGTATGGCGATTCTTATAATGTTGTAGAAGATAATATGGATTTGGTTTGATTCTTAGGTTTTGTGAAGTTATTATGTCAAGTTTTTTAATGAATAGTAAAATTAATAATTATAAAACATGGTACATTTTGCATTGATGATTCTTATCATGGTGTAGATGTCTAAAAAATTCATAACTTAAAATTGCAATATAAAACATGGTATGCATTTTGCATTCATGAATATATCATCATCCTGTATAGAAGAGCTATTATAGATGTGGGTTGATACTTAAATTTAAAATAAAGTTGTTCAAAGAAAACATACTATAAAAATTGCATTATAAAACATGGTACATTTTGCATGATGCACAGTTTTATGCTTAAAAGTTTTACATTTAATTTCATGAATATGAAGCAATGAAAGTAAATTTGCATTTAGTTGGTACTTTGTATGGCTCACATATGTAGAGTTCTAGAACCCAAATTTTGATACCCTTTGTAATAGTTACCCATATCAACTTTTCAAGTGATATATGTTTAAAGTTAAATGATAAGTAGAATGCATTCAGTAATAAGTAGAATTCATATATTTAAAATATGAATAAGTGGAATGCATCAGAATTATGAACAAATGTAATCACATATAAGTCACATTTTGTATGTCATTATTATCCAGCAAAGTTCTCATGAATTATTTCCAACTCTTCATTTTATGTAAGGTTTCAAGTTATAGCTTCTGAGTTCAATCAACAATCAACTTTATAAAACATGGTAAGTTTTGCTTGATGCACGGTTTGATGCTTGATGATTTTACATTTAAATTCATAAATATGAAGCAATGAAAGTAAATTTGAATTTAGTTGGTACTTTGTATGGCTCACATATGTATAGGTTTAGAACCCAAATTTTGATACCCTTCGTAATAATTATAGTTTCCCCATACCAACTTTTCAAGTGATGTATGTTTGAAGATAAATGATAAGTAGAGTGCATCAAGTGATAAGTAAAATGCATATAGTTAAAATGTGGATAAATAGAATGCATCAAAATTGTGAACAACAAAGACATTTAATTTAGAAAATGTGGGCACTGACTTTTTATAATAAAACTTTAATAGATATGAGATGAAATATTTCATATGAACATGGGAAGAAATTATATTATAGGATCACATGAACTTCTGTTTTATAAGCAGATTTGTAGTAAGTGCCCCATATATAATAGACCATTGCACTTTTCTCTCTTTATATGAGATTTATGGTACATATATATGAGATATGTGTTTTGTACAAAAGGACATTCCATTAAGCTTGCTAAATACCTACATTCTAAACTTAAAGTACCTTTTTTTGTCTTAAAGTTTGTTAATATTGTTTTTTTCATGAAATTTGAGAAAGCTTAGTGATTGGGAATTAAAAATTGCAATGTTGAATCAACTGAAGTTCCATTAACCTCAAAATTTGCATTAATCTCAATGTGGGACTAACTTTTGTCTTAGTAAATGAAATTTTCAAATATTAAATACTATGTGTGGAGCATGCATTGTTAGTTTTAATAGGTTCATATAATGGAGATTATGTAATGCACATATAGATGGTGTATGCACTGCATGTATAGGACAAACACACAATAAAATGGATTTTTTTACCTATCAAGATTTACAAGAGATACAAAACATTTTAAATTTTATGGTAATGTGATTTTAATAAAGTAAATAATGTCACTATGATAACACTAAAAATATTCGAAAAGGCACAAAGATGACATAAAAAATAAAAATGCATTGCAAACATGATAGACGTATGATCAAAACCAAAAAAGAAGATTGTGATGCTACATCCTTACATTATAGTAGTATTTGGGATCTTTCAATTTCCGTTTAACTTAACAACAAAGGCACTACAGTAATGAAAACAATTATGTAATACCTAGTTCTAGCTAGAATGGGAAACTTAAGAGTGTGAAAAAGGGAAGGCTAACAATCTACTTGAACTCTTTCTCGTAGATGATTACAAGGAGAAGATATTGGTGTCCAATTCAATTAAAAATATTCTAATGGAATGCCATCCTCAATGATTCGTCATGGTCAGCTTTTGACATTCTCCATTTTTTAAATTTCGATTTTTTTCTTGATTAAACTTCTACCAACTTTATGTGTGTTGCATACACCAAGTGACTATATTGAAAACCTATGGCATCAAGTTGATAGTCTTGAAAGTAAATATGATTCTCGGTTTGATAAGTTTCTTGGAAAAAATATCCTTTCAGTATAATAGACCCTCTTTCATATATAAAATTTGTATCATCATAGCCCTCCAATAACTTCATCTTTTGTTCAGTGCACCACATCAAATAATACTTGACATTTTATATGTTGTTAATGGGTGCAATTACAACAAAAACATCTCCCTCACAATAAAAAAAATTGAAAATTCATATCATCATTAACAAGAAATTAGTTATCAACATGTACAATTTTATTAGATCTAGATCTATATTTTAATTATTATCTATACTTATACA
>APFE030016953.1:278890-289093 GCA_000404065.3 Pinus taeda
ATGTTACCTTCTCTAACAAGATCAGAAACTTCCTTCAAGCTATGCCTCTATACCTTTTTTCAATCCTTGCGGTGCCGAAATGGGTGCTAAAAAGAATGAGGAACCTTCAACGTGACTTTCTATGGGGCAGCTCAGCTATAAATCGAAAATGGGTACTGGTTAAGTGGGCCACTGTCTGCATGCCCAAAGACAAGGGAGGCATTGGGCTGAGGGACCCAGAACATAGCAACTCTATCATGAACGCCAAAATTTGGTGGCAATGGGTCACTAGTCCAGAAAAGCCATGGGTTAAAATCTGGATGGCCAAGTACGCCAACAACAGACCTCAGGAAGAGCTCATCAGATTCACTCCGACGGTCAAGGGGTCGCTAATCTGGAATGCGGCCAAGCAGCACTTTCAATTAATCCAACAGCACATCTTCTGGGAGGTACGAAATGGTTACACGGCAAGATTCTGGATAGATGCTTGGAACCAGATGCCCAAACTCACTAGTGTCCTTCATCCATCTCTGATTCCCACTAGGCAGGAGCAGCAGCAGGAGAAAATCTACCAATTTTGGAGGCAGGAGGTGGAGCGTGGATTCAGAAAATGGAGACAGAGTAATCAAATTCTAAGCAACCCAAATCCACGGGAGATCGAGGAGCTGGAGAAGGAGTTAAGAAAAAGGAGCATTAGACATGATGAAGGCAACGACATCCTTCGTTGGGGTTACCAGCCCAAAGGAACCTACACCACCTCCGAAGCTTACAAATTGGTAGGCAACTACACCGCTCCCTCAGATCCTATTTGGAGTAAAATATGGAAGCTTGGACCCTGGCCCAAAATCTCCCACTTCCTCTGGCTGGTTGGGCACAAAAAAATCCTCACATGGGATAAGCTAAGAAGCAGAAACTTTCATGGTCCCTCCATCTATCTCAATTGCAGTCAAAAGGAAGAAACTCTCCAACACCTCCTGGATACATGCCCACTAGCCAATCAGCTATGGGAAAAGGTTAGCTTCAGATGCCAAAAAAGATGCAGAATGGAGAATGACATTATCAACTCTATAAGACACTGGCCACAGGACCCCTATAACAGTGAGCTTCTCAATCACTTATGGAATATAATCCCAGGGACTGTTTTGTGGAGCATATGGAAGGAAAGGAACAAACGCATCTTCAAAAACCAACGCTCTCCCATTGAAGATATATGGATCAGGCTATGTGGGAATCTCAAAGAAACGATTATGTTACGACCTTGGACTAAGGAGGATCTTCCCACCACAGATAATGAGAAAAGCATTCTTGATAATTGGCAACTGCATCTGCCTCAAGATCTCCCCAAGAATGATACCTCTAAAAGAAGCAACAAGGATAAAAGCCTCTGGATCCCCCCCCCAAACATTCATTCAAGCTAAAATTTGATGGAGCATCCAAAGGTAATCCTGGAGAAGCCGGCTTTGGAGGCATTCTAAGAAACCACGATGGTATTCCTCTAGAGGTCTACTTTGGCAACATTGGATGGGACACCAACAACTCAGCAGAGCTAGAGGGGCTCTGGCAAGGCCTCATCCTTGCAGGCAAGCTCAGCCTTCAACCCTTGATTGTTGAAGGTGACTCTCAGATCCTAATAAACATGGCCACGCAAATATAGAATGGCTCTCAAGCTAGGAAAGTCACATCCAGTTGGAGGCTTGAAGCAAGGCTGAATGCCATTGAACAAGAATTGCGCAAGAACAGAGCCATCACCTTCAATCATGTGAGAAGAGAAGGCAACAAGGTTACTGACCTGCTGGCCAACATAGGGGTAGAAAATGAGCAGTCCCTCCAATCAGGCAACACGACAATCATTCCTAATAAACTCCAGCTCCAGGAATGCGAAAGCCTGATCCATGGAGATGCAGTTGTCCCGGATGCAGGTGACACATCGTCAGTTATGGAGGCGCCACTTGTAGGACATGGGCAGCCCCAAGATTTATGAGGGCATTCAATGCCGAAACACCGCCATGGAATATAGGGCAGGGATCAACCTGGAGGCACATTCATTGTGCCATTCTTTCCGTAAGCTCGTCTGCAACGAGCAGTTATGGCGATCGAGGTTCGAGGCAAAGGTTCAGTGTTTAAAGCCGATGATGATGAGGCTCAATTCATGTTGGGTCATATGCAGCTTTCGGCCTTTGATGCTCTGTGCTTGCTGGTTCATGCTCCGGCTCCCGCCTGCTCACCCGCTTTCAGGGAGGCCTCACCCTCCTTCCCTTTGCTCGTTGGTCGTTGTTCTGAAAGGAGAGGGGACTGCGAGTTGGCGTCCTTCCCCTACTCTGCCTCTGCCTCAATTCCGTCACCCTCTCGGCTCCTTTTCCTCGGCTCTGTCCCAAGCATGGTCAGGCCACGGCAGCGTCCGCCTTGTCATCGAGGCTCGGCCAGGGAGAGTCCTCTCGGCCTCCTGCTCAGATTCCTAACCCCTATCGTTGTCGATGCTGCTGCCATGGCTTCCCTGATGCCACGCCAATTTAAGCCAGTCAATTTGTGGACTCCCGCAGCCCTGACCCTTCAGCTCCCTCGTCGGCCTTTGGCTCGACCATCTTCACCTTCAGTAGCTCGTTGGACAGGCCCTGCATCAACGCTCATGTGTCGGTTCTTTTCCTAGATGAAGCGCCATCTGATAGCGAGGAGCTCCGTGGCAAACAACAGCAGCAACAGAACGAGGGCTCAACATTTGTCGAAGAAGTGTCAGGACGGGTGGCAGAGCAAGGTCCATCGCTGCCGGAGGCGTCAACTTCCAAAGCAAGGGATGTCAACCCGGTTCCCCACCCTGCTGCAGCGGAAGATGAAGAATCTTGGGGGTGCCCAGTGGTCGAAGAGGAACCGGAGAAGTAGCCAGCCCTCCACTCAGCTCCACCGTCTCCAGCCCCCTTCAGGTCTTGTTTTGGCTCTCGGCTCATATAATTTCACTGTCTTTCTGGTCCTGTCTAATTTTTCCCCGGCGTGGGATAATTTCAATGTTTTTATGGTCTTGTCTATTACTGCCCCTGCGTGGGATAATCCTTTTGACTGGTCCTGTTTTGAGATGCCCCTGCGCGGGATCACTATGCTTGTAGTCGGTCGCCCCTGCGTGGGTTCAGTTATTTCGCCTGTAGTCGGTCGCCCCTGCGTGGGTTCAGTTATTTCGCCTGTAGTCGGTCGCCCCTGCGTGGGTTCAGTTATTTTGCTGGGGATGGGTTATTTTTGGAGTGTTTCAGTTCCCCCACGTGGGTTGATACCTGGCTCAGAATGCCGAGGCCTGGCCTCAGGCGATGACACCACATGACTGTAATGTAATGCCCGTTGATGAAATTAATAGATTAGTTTTTTTAGCGAGAAAAAAAAAACAAGATCAGAAACTCTATCACTATTATACAGAATCTATGACTGCAGACAAAAGTGTCTTCCCTGGGCCTAGTGGACTGACCTAGAACAATAGAAAGCAAAGGGCACAATGTTTTCCTTAAAGTAATTGAATGAAGGGATGATACCTACCTGGAACCTGTCGCAAGATTCACTCCTTCCTTGGTGTTGGGTACCAAGATGATTATAAGAAATCAACTCAATCCTCTCATTAATCTTGTTAACCTAGGGTACATATTGTTATTGCAAGGTTGTTTGTATAATTTATGCAGGGATAGTATTCTAAGTCATAAAGTGTGCAAGACTATCACAGAGCAGAAAAATTATAGAAATACGCTTACAACAAAGACAAAATATCATCAAACCATAACAAAATCAATTTCTATGTTGCAATACAATCTCAAAGATAACGTCAAATGTTATCAAACCATTATCATTATCATCATCCAAAGGTATAGAATATATAATGAATCACAATGGAAATATTCCTTCAATCATTAATTACTGCAAGTACTCAGAAATGTAAATAACGAGATACATAAATGAGAAATCACTCTATAAAGTAATCTCAGAATTTCACACAAGCTAACTCATCAACCTAAAGAATTCAGTAAAGCTAAGTAGTAAAGCTAGCACGTTCAATTAATGAAATGATTAATCTACATATTCACACAATGAATTGATAAATCTAGAGTTTCACACAATAGAATTGTAAAGTATAATATTCACATAAAGAACGTAATAGCTTAATGCAGAAAAGAACAAATAATAATCACATGGAAGACAGTTGTTGTTCCAACGACCGGGCCCAAAGCCTTCAGAAGTGACTGTCTTGAACAAATTCAATATATCAACTTAGAGCAAAATCCTATGGATTTTCATTCATACCAAAAGAAAGTACATGAACATCTGTAAAACTTTAGAATGGTTCTGTTGTTCACAAGTCACAGTGAACAATCAAAAGTAAAGTGTCATTCTCTCCTTTTTATTAGAGTCTTTATATATTGCAACATAATTCAAACGATAGAGCTATCTTGAGAATCAGAAGATTCTCAAGATTGCTCATTAAACTATAAAATCTCCAAAATATCAACCAAGATCCTATTCCTTTCTTAAATTACACGAGTAGGCCCAAACCTTCAATTGGTATGCGAAGTGTAGGTCAACGGCCTTCCCGCACTTTGGTATCTTCCAGAAATGCAATGGAACAACAGTCATTTGACATATCTTCTACACATAAATTAACTTATATTAGAGCTATATGATATCTAAAGTATCCAAATTAACTAAAATATTATTAACTACGTTCTAAGACTTCTACTTTTGAAATTATCACAATTAAAGGTAGAAAGGCTTGAAAAGTAGATTATTGAATAAGGAAATAAGAGAATAAAACATACCATTTATATCACCTAACATTACCCCCCAACTTACCTTTTTGCATGTCCACATGCAAATAGATGATTAACATGTATTAGCATTAAGGAATAAGATGGATAAGATGGTTCACCATAATGCATGGATCCATTTCTATCTTGAATTTCCTTGAAGGCCTCAATGATCATATTCTAGTTGATAACCATCTGGGGGATACTAGATGATAGGATATTTGTATCTACTTCCAATCCACTTGGGCCCTTTAGACAAGACCAGGTGGGCATACTCCCTCATTATGTTAGCTGTTGCTATGAAATTTCTATAGTTGAAGGGTTCTATATTTTCCAATTCATTGTGAAACACCTGCTTGGTCAATTTAGTGTGTCCTAAATTGCTACATTAATTATTAATCCAGGATTCATAAGCTGATGAAGTGTGGCGCACTATATGTTCAAGACAACCTCTTTCTTACTTTTTGTTTTGGGGGGTTTTTATCTTTGTGAAATTTTTATTTTGTTTTGGGGGGTTTTTATCTTTGTGAATTGAAATCCTATCCCTGAGTTTTAAGAATACTCTAGAAGGCAAGTATGGATATGGATTTTTAAGGCAATTATGTCCTCTATAATGATTTCTAGACCTTAACACTTCAAAGAGTCTTAGAACATACTAGTGATGAAATTAATACTTGAACAAAAATGAAAATGTGCTGCTATTCAAATCAAACACATAATGAACTACTGATCATGAAACCATTATCTCTGATGCTTATCTAAGTACAGGAAGGAAAAAGAATGAGTTAAGCTACTGCATTCAACAAATCAAGCTAATCAATTCACATCATTCATAGTCCGAGAGCTCGCCAAGTAGTCTAAGCTATGGCTTTAGGAGATAACGTCAATGATATGAGCAAGTTGATATCTAATTGCAAAAAAGTAAAACTAAAATCAAATCACATCATTCATAGTCCGAGAGCTCGCCAGGTAGTCTAAGCTATGGCTTTAGGAGATAACGTCAATGATATGAGCAAGTTGATATCTAATTACAGAAAAGTAAAACTAAAATCAAATCACATCATTCATAGTCTGAGAGCTCACCAAGTAGTCTAAGTTATGGCTTTAGGAGATAACGTCAATGATATGAGAAATCTGATATTTAAACTAACTAATAAAGCAAGTAAATAAAATTGAAATCAAAGCATACTTGGAATTAAAAGACTAAGAAAAGCAAATTCAATAGAGAGACCAATTCCATGTCACTAGTTATTGCAAAAGGCTGTATGAAATTGCCCGAGCCTACTCTATCCTGAAACACACACACACTGATCAGTGTTATCAACAATATACAGAGCTAAAAAATCATGTAGAGAAATGAAATGTTAATACCATGGCAAATGAAATATACACAGGTGGATAACTTATGAAATATGTGCAGTGGGAATGAGGAAACAATGCATAAAAACTTTACAGCAATAAGGAAAACGAAACCTTAGTGTGCAGGGGCCCTCTGCACAACCTCGGTCAACAAGCTATCAGTCAAGAATTATGCTCACGCAATCATGTAGAAACAGAGTCTTCTTTTATATTTCAAAACATAGTTACAGCAACAAGACTAGTGTCACGGCACAATAAACTTTAACAGCAAAATTACATCAAAAAAAGACTAACTCTATGTGTTTGGAAATGCATTATTTATAACAAAAAACTTCATAACCGTTTTCCTATGAAACTACGTCAACAGAAGACACGTAAAAGACAGCGTCCATGGATTTAGCATGATGGTTGCTGAGATTATTAAATCTATCAAAAGTGGCAATGGATTCACATCGTGGGGCAGTCTACAAGCGACAACATGACCCCAGTGATCTAGGAACAGCCATGAATCCTTTAGAATCCTTCACGTGTTTGAAAACAGAGTCTGGCTACCGTAGGACTCTTACGTTGGACCACCGTTTGACCACCATTGACCACGGCTTTCCTTAATGCATATGGCTAAACCAATAGGACCTGATCCATGTCCAGGTCATTTCTAACTTGCCCATGTGCCTTGTTCTTCTTGATGACACCTGTAACCTAGAGTTTAACAAAAACAGTTGTGGAAAGTTGAATCAGCTACAGAAAGTGGCTGCATTCCACAGCTCATGAGAAAAATCTACTTCAAACAGCAAACACAAAAACATGGTTAGAAAACCATTTCAATGCTCTTTTAGAATCAGTATGCAATGATTTTTGATAGCTTATGAGGTCCAGGTGAGGGGAAAAAGTCTAGGAAAGTGTGTAGGAGATATGCAGTTTCAGGGCTCAACATAACCCCACTGTGAAGGTGTTGCATTTCCCCATACAACCAAAACTTTGACCATCCTCCCTTCAATTCATGTGTTTTGAGACCTCTGTTAGAATACCCAATCTTCTTCTCTTCTTTCTTGGCACCACCATCATTCTAGGCTTTCTCATTAAGCATCTAAATTTGAGGTTGATAAGAGCTCTACTCAACCTCTTGCTCTTTTTCTTCAACTTTCTATTCTTCTTTTGCCACAGCCCAAGATGCAACATGGTGTTGTCATGAATGATCTTATCCAATCTGCTTTGTTCCTTTAATGTTTCATTCTCTCTCTTGATGTGTCTATTTAAGACCTCCAGTTCAAAAACTTCATGTTCCAGTGATTGGATTAGAGCTTCATGTGCGGAATTATGCTGGGTAGATGAAGTGCCTGGATCTGTGGTAGTATTCTCCAACAACTCGATATAATCATACATTCTTTGCTGGTTTGGGTCTATCTCAGGTGTAGTCTTTCTTGGGTTGACCTCAAAATCCAGTTGAGAAGGATTGATCTCAAAATCTGGCCGAGAGGGACTCATGTCAAATCTGGCTGAGAAATAGGAGTATGGTGTGGGCTACGGCCAAGAGGGATTGTTGGAGGCTATTATGGTGTTTCTCCTCCTAAGTCAATGAAGTGGGGCCCTTTAGTTTGTATTGTCCTCAATTTCCCTTTAAGTCTAGAACTTCTCCTTAAATTTTGTGAGCTGGTATCCTCTTTCTCCACACTCTATTTTTCTTTCCCTTTCTTCTTTGTTGCGGTTGATTATTCTTGAAGATAAAATAGTCTTTCAGACAGTGTTTGATGGTCCTCTTCTGAGGAAGGTTCTAGGCTTTGATAGACAGCCTCAATGTTTCTTTTCCCCTTTAATTTTCTCTGTTTCCTATCCTCAGTTCTATCTTTCTTACTTTCAGCCAGCTTCTCTTCTTGATTTATTTCTTTGGCTATGTTAGTAGGAGTGTCTTGAATTCTCACACTGGTTTTCTTTCTCCTACTCTTCCTTGCTGAGCTGCTTTCTGGTGTTTCAGGTGGATCTTGAAAGAAGTTTCTAACCAAAAATTGTTCCCAGGTGTCCTTCTTTTCCTTCAACTGTTTTTCAATTAAAATTTTCACAAGCCCGTGATGGTACAGGTGGGGTTCTATGTCCTCCAAATTCTTTTGGACAGTTGTAGACATATTTTTTAGGCTATTCAATAAAAAGTAAGGCAGATTGAGGGTTTGATTTTCTAAGAAATTCATCAGCAACCGGGTGTTGTACATATACATGGACCCAAAACGTCCTTCACATGTAATTAACTTTTGGATAATCAATAATAGACTGACCCACTTTTCTTCTAAAGCATAGACAGGGATTCCTCATTTTGAAAATAGTTATATCCATACCTGGATTACGTAGAATAACCCGTCAGGCCCTCTCGTCAAAGCTTTTGTTCTTGAACCATCATTCCCCCTCCTGTGGGAGTTCTGTAGCGGCTGCTATAGATGCCTCGGTGATTGAAAACTTAAGGTCTCCAACTTCAACCTCCAAGCCATTAAAAGACCTCGCAAAAGTCTTCGTAATTTCCTTATTGTATCCCTTGAATTTTTGAACAAACCGTAGCCACCGTGCCTTCTTTAGTATGCTTTTCAATTGCGGATACCCCTCCATGAACTTGGGCCCTTCCAGTTCTGCTCTCAACAAAAGACCCATTCCTTTCCTCCTACCTTAAAATACGTCTGCGTGAGTAATGGAAAAATGGAGGTGAGACGGCTGGGTTAGCAGGGAATGCACAAGGTTTATGGAGAAAAACCAGTGATTGTAAATGGAGAAACAAAGAATAGGTAGCGAGAGTGAGTTCATAGAGTGGAGCAGATGCTTATGTGAACAGGGTAGAAATACAAACATGACTTCAATAGAATAGTAGGGGAGTAAAGTGAGACCGACAGAGTTTTAAACTAGACGGCTGTAGAGTAGACGTTAGCACATTTACAAAATGGTTGCGGAATTTGTGTGGTGGAGAAGAGCCATGATCAAATCAACCATGTCCCCATAATTACCTAGTTCGGCAAGTGGAATGCCAACGTACCAAAAAACACGAGTTAAATCTGAAGGCTAATCATAAGGCTATTTAAAAATTAATGCAAGGTTCATGGAGGGATCATGTAAAGGTCGTGGACGGTTATAGAATCTATCAATACCAATCATTACATATAATGGAGCCATGGTTTCATAACTATATAAAAATGTGCTTTAAATTCTATTTGAAATGAATCTTACTCATACCTTGGAATTTTTGCCACTTTTCGTCCATTAACCTTTGATCAGTTGCTCCCTGTTGATGCTTTTAGGTGCCTCATGTCTTCAAAATATGTCCTTGGTCATACCTGCATTTGATTCTTAACATCTGACTGTCAATGTTGAATGGCAGAGTGCTAGCTGCGAAAACAACAACTAGCTGCAGAATCAGTTTATAGCTGTGGAAACAGGATTCAGCTGCGAAAACTGATACAATGAACATATGACTGAATGGAGATGGATGAATGATGACTGAGTGAATGAAAACTGGTGATGAAAAGACTTTTATTAGCATAATATGATAATGAAATGAAATAAGATGAAGTGAAGTGAAGTGGAGTGACATGAGACTATGAAATGAGAGAGATTCTTTTTTTGGAAAATATTGGGCGTCAGAAAGTTCTGATTTTCGCCCTGTATTTTCTGTATAAGACTGCCAATCAGTGATTGGTTTTCAGGCTTATACAATTTTTCTTTTTCTTTTTTGTAGAAACAGAAAGAACAAGGACTAGGCTGGTGGAGAAGAAGGATTCTTCTTCACCAGCCTTATTGCAGAATTATCCTGAAAGATTTTGAAAAATTCCTCCTTTGAGAGTGGCTTATGATAGATCTTTAATCAGTGACCATTCACAATAAGAGGAGTTTTATATTCATCAATGGTTTTGATTCTTACCACTCCATTGCTAAAGACTTTGTCGATCTCATATGGCCCAAGCCAATGAGTCTAAAACTTACCTTTGAAATCTTTGAACTTGGAATCAAATAGCAATGCCCAATCTCCTTCTTGAAACTTTTTCTCTTTGATGTATTTGTCATGCCACTTAGCTCTTTGATATTGAACTAGATCAGTTCTTAGGATTGCCTCTTGTCTGAT
>APFE030016959.1:5373-36375 GCA_000404065.3 Pinus taeda
AAGATAGGGGTTCGAGTAAGGAACCTTTATCAGTTGCATGTAGATGGATGCGCAGCAATGGCAGGCAAGGCAGAAGGATTGGTGAGCCGGGATGATGGCTAGTTGTGGCACAGGAGATTGGGTCACCTTCACCATGGAGCCTTGAAGATACTGCAGCAGATCACTACAGGTCTTCCTAAAGGCACACTTGCGCAGTCAGATCAGTGCAAGAGGTGTACTTTGGGGAAGTTTGTGAAAGCCACCTTTCACGAGAAGGATAGTGGCGCCATGACGATCCTTGAGAGAATTCACACAGACGTGTGTGGACCTTTCTCAGTTGCTTCGACAGCAAAACACAGGTATTATGTGATTTTTGTTGATGATTTCTCTCGTAAGTGCTGCATCTTCTTCATGCAGAAGAAGAGCGAGACATATTCAAAGTTCTGTGAATTCAAAGCACTGGTCGAGAAGGAGTCGGGGAAGAAGGTGAAGGCTCTTAGGAGCGATAATGGTGGTGAATACATATCGGATGAGTTCAAGGATTTCTACAAGGCAGAAGGGATTCGTAGAGAGCTCATAGCTCCCCATAACCCACAACAGAACGGGGTAGTTGAGCGGATGAACATAACAATTGTGGGTGCTGCACGGGCAATGTTGCATGATCAAGGCCTACCCCTTCACTAGTGGGCGGAAGCATGCAATACAACAGTTTATGTGCGGAACCGTTGTCCTCATAGGATACTTGGCATGAGTACACCTGAGGAGACTTATTCTGGTAATAAGCACGATCTTTCTCATTTGAGGAATTTCGGTGCTAACGTTTACATGCATGTGATGAAGGATGCCAGAAAGAAGTTGGAGCCGACTGCAGAGGTTGGGATATTTTTGGGGTACACTGGTACGCCCCACAACTATCATGTGTATTTTCCAGATAGTGGTAAAATTGTTGTGCGACGGGATATAAAATTGCAGGAGGAGAAAGCCATGAAGTGTTCGCTTGAGAGGCAGCTACACTTGCATGCATATGAGGAGCTATTAGTTCCTAAGGATGAGCTTCAGGACGTGGATCAGCCACAGGATGAGGTTCATGGAGTGGAAGAGACCACTCATGCAGCGCCAACCATCAGAGGGCGAAAGCGCTTGACAGAATCTGAGCGACTGGCTCAAGATGCAGAGAAAGTTGTAGGACCACCTACAGCCCAACGCAGGCAGAGACAGTCACCTGGTCGGTACACTGGATACATGGCTCTTATGAGAAAGTGTGTTGTGACTGAGCCATCCTCTTTTGAGGAAGCTGTGGACGATCCCGCATGGGTAGACGCCATGGTGGAAGAGTATGATTCAATTGTCAGAAACAGTGCATGGGAGATTGTCCCAAGACAGGAGGGGAAATCAGTGGTAGGTTCGAGATGGATCTACAAAGAGGCGCATATGGGATGGCACATTCATCAGTTGGATGTGAAGACTGTGTTCCTTCCTGGAGGTTGGAGGAAGGAGGATGCTACTTCAGCAGAGGTAGTGGATGCCACTGGTTACCAACAGTTGGTGGAGTCGCATGTGTGAAGGCTCAAGAAAGGCACATCGGGATATGGATTGGATGAGGTGAAGCTATGTGGCTTCATGGATGCAGATTGGGCAGGGAGCTCAAGAGGTCGAGTATATGGCAGAAAGGGCATCAAGTACCATCATATCAGAGATTGTGTGCAGTGGAGGATCATGTTACTTTCGTACATTCCAACGGAGGATCAGGATGCTGATATTCTGACGAAGGCTCTCACCAGGAGAAAATTTGAGTACCACTAAGGTAAGATAGGGGTTGCTGATAATCCATATCTTGTCAAGAGGGAGTGTTGAGATTGCAACAAGATGATGGAGCATAGTGGAAAGGAGTCGCCTTCACTAAGTGGGCCCGCAGGCTATTTTTGGCGCAAGTCTATTTTTAGACTATGTCTATTTTTAGACATATGGATCATGTCTATGGATTGCAGGTTGTTGTTTATGGATGATTGATCAAGTTGGGAAAAATAGATGGACTTCTATTTTTAGATCACAGCGGAGTGACTGCTCAGTCTAAATATAGAACAGTCAAATATTATTAGCTCATAATAATATTTAGACTATAAACTTTGTCTTATTCTCTTGGAGCACTTCAGGATGAGCTACGGATGTGGTACATGCAGATCCCAGAAGGAAATACGTGGTTACCTATGGGATGACTAATATTTGCATGCAGGACTTCAGTTAGAACTCAAGTGAGTTGAGTTTAGTGGACTGGAGGTGCAGTTGATGGAGTTGTGTTCAGTTTAGCTTTGTTAAACTGGTTGTATTTAGTCTAACTGGCGAATAGACTAGAGATGAGTTGGGTGAATTAGTTATTAATTAATTCACAAGTTATTAACTCATATACAACTAATGAATACATCAGTTAACTCAGTTGCATGTCAGTGCATGTTCAGTTCAACAGGGACAGGTGTTAGAGAATCAGATTGCTATCAGTTGTGACTATAGTTGTGTATCAGATCTTGCACAAATCAGGGGGATTGAGTATGCCAATGATTTTGCCCATATTGTAGCTTGGAAATACGTGATTTAGCCAAGGAAAGACGTGGTTGCCTTGGAATTATCATCAGTTCTTGAGCAGGTATTGAGCAGCGGAGGCAGGCAAGCAGCGAAGGAGATTTGAGCCAGTGATTGATTCAGATCTGAGCTGTATTGTGTGTAACAGAGGTGGAGATACTTGTGAGAAGTATTATGCTATGTAATGTTACATGATTCAATCATTAATATACAGATAGTTGGGGTTTTTAGCGAGATGCTTTCCCCCGGATACATACTGTGTTAATGTGTGAATGCTCTTGATGTTTTATTGTTATTGATGCTGCTATATTGATGATCAACGTAGAGGAGCTTATGTATTGTGTATGTTTTCCGCAATAGTACATGATCAGGATAATCTCTGTTGAATATGTGTTAAATGATTCAAAATTTCTACATAAGTAACAACTGCTACAGATGAAACTCAAAGGTTGTAAAACCTCTAACTATGCTCACTCTGTGCTAAAAAATGCCTCCATACTACTTCAAATTTGACTTTGCCTCTAACACTAAAATAATTGATTATACAAAATTCCATCTTAAAGTGCTCAAATCATAAAACAAAGGCTTCCATTGAGTCCAAGACACTCAAAAACCCCCATTTAGGCTCTTTTTGAGCTCAAAAAGTTTAAAAATTGTGCAAGATATGCTTCTCCAAGCCAAGCTCTGCTATCTGTCCTACAAATTGGTAAAACCTGCTAACTGTGTGAATATTTTGCCCTTTTCTCAGTCTTCCAAGTGACAATTTCACTCATGACTAATCGGTTGTAAAAAGTGCAATTTTTTGCCTCGTTAATTTTTCCAATAACTCTATGTGCCGTATTAGGGCCACATGGTGCCTAAAGGTTCAAGGATTAGGGCCAACTGCCTGCCCCTGCCATCCAAGCCCTCCATTGCTATCAACATGGTTTTATGTTTTCCATAGAGTCGAGGGCCAAGGCCAACTACCCACCCCCACCACCGGAACTCTTGGGTAATGGCCATATGGTTGTCGATGGGATCGAGGCTAGGACCAAGTGCCCCGACCCTCTCGTGAACTCCCCGTCATGGTAGTATGTGTGTGAATCAGTTCAAGAATAGGGCCAACTGCCCAACCCCACTGCCTTCCACCTTGAGCCATGAGCATATGGGTAAACATGTGACCTGGGGTCGAGGCTAACTACCCAGCCCATCCTCCCCAAACATAAACCATTAAAATTTAAATTTATCCTGTTACTATACATTAAGAACTAATCGGTGTGTGATGATGGGTTGTGGAGTTTTTACACTGCAGGTTGAGGGGTTGAACCCTGCCGAGGCCTTCAAGCTTTCTATAAAAAAATTGGCCAATCACGGGTCATGTGGCACCCTCTCATTGGGCCACCTTAGACGATACGAACCAATCAAACTACAGCAAATGCACCTGTACGAACATGCCATGTGTCAAGACCTGATTGGTCCACTGTCAACTATACCTTGCATAGTCAGCTAATGATGTTAGTTGTACGGATCGCCCAATCAGAAGCCTAGTCAACCCTACTCTTGAATTTTTAGTTATTGGTCAAAAACTTCAGAACGTCATAACTTATTCATATGACATCAGATTGAGGTGATTCAAGCATCATTGGAATCAGGACGATGAAAAATACAACTTGATGATAGTTTCAGGAGATTCTAAGCACTTTCATTTTGAACCTATTTTTGATCTCCAAATCATACCTCCCCACTAGGAACTTTTGGACCTCCAAAATTCTATTTTCACTTAGCAAAAAAATGAGGAAAAAACTCATTAACTTTCTTGATCTAAATCCTTCTTGTTTTGTTTAAATTGGTTCCTTCGGGCTCCAATCAAGGTACTCCACCTTGCCTCTACATGAAATCCTTATCTTCCTATCAAGAATTAAGCCAAAATTCTTCTAAACTTGTAGGAACAAAAACTTCAATGTATGGAATCTGAACATTCTCTCAAAAACCATCTTTCTTTGGCTCAAACAAACTTTACCTTTAATTCCTTCCTTGCTGAAACCAAACTTGATTTTCCACTTGGAAATCATAAGCAACTCAATGCTTGTCATGCACTGATGTGTACTTTTCTTTGTTGCCCTCAAGGTACACTTGTACTCTTAGATGAACGAGATGCATTTGTTCAATGACATTCTTGGATTTGTCCACATAATCATGGTCATCTTCCGCACAATCTTTACCAAAGATTAAATTCACAAACAAGATTCATATCAAAACACTTGTATAAGTGAGTGATTGACACAACTATAGACATACTAGATGAAATAAAAATTCTCATCCCAAAATTACCCAAAAAAATTACCCAAGACACACTTGTTGCAGATAATTGATTGTACATTACTTCACTTTACAAAGTGCCCAAATGGGAATATACAATAAGAAATTACAATTTTACAAAGCAAGCAAATTGTGAAAAATAATCTACCCATTATTTTCCTATCCTAGGCTTATGGTATCTCTTTCGACACCCGATCTACTTTGAAGGTTACTTTAGGAACTACATTAGTTTCCACTTTTCCACTTGTCACTTTCCTTACAAAGGATCGCATGACCTCTTTGTCCATTTTGGAATGAAGTTCCAGATAGAGTTTTCAACACTTTTGAATCCAGTGGCCATTCATGCTACAATGGGTACATAAATGCTTTCACTTGCCCATCAACAAGGAAGTCTTCATAACATGGAGTGATTCCTTATGCTTTTTCCCAAGGATTTGATCCATTTTTTGACCATATCCTTATGTTTCTCACAATTAACCACACAATGGTCAACTGCATCCCAAAATGTGCAAGAAAAAATGTTCCATAAATAATCAAAATCACCAACATTTCTAAAATCCCCACGACACTTATACCTATCCTTTGGTTGTGACTTTGATGACGAGGATTGTAATTTGCATGTCCCTTGGAACATTCATATATCATTGGAGACAATTTACCATCATCACTACCATCATGGTGTGACACATCATCACTTGATGATTTCTTTGCCTCAACAATTTTAGAGCACTCTCAAATTTCTCCATGACCATAATCCAATCCTTCATATTGTGGTCATTCCTTCACCACGATAGGATTAGTGATACCTTGTCCATTGACTTGGAAGCCTCTTCCATCATAACCCATCTGAGTTAAAAGCTTCATACCAATACCTTTGGTATGATTTTCAAAGACTGCAAAATATGTGTTATCAACATTAGCTGAAGGATTAGAACTAGAAATGTTAATTACCTCCTTTGGCCTATCACCCATCTTTTATGTTTCAGATGTTGATGAAGAAGTGGATGATGACTCAAGCTAGCCACTTTAAATTACCAATGGGCACATAAGGAGAATATTTCATATGCTGACAAAAGTCACAAACATCATTCTCAACATAGGGTCCATATCCTGCGTATGAACCATGCCCACAAATTGGCTTCATCTTAGCAGGATCCTTTGCGGCTTCTAAGATGGATCTCTCACCAATCTATTCCTCCACTACATGCAGAAACTATAGGAACAATTTCCTTTTTCTCCTCCTCTGCAATTTCAAGCAATCTCCTCAGCTCAACATTCTCCATTCGAAGAGATAGATTAATATCCTCCAACTAAAGGAGTCTTTCACGGTTTAGTTTCTTTCCCATACTTGCAACTTGGTCAGAACCCGCTCTGATACCACCTGATAGGGAAATGGAAGGAACATTCCTCCTATCAAAAATTGAACATCCTCTGACACTTTGCAAGTTAACAAAATGAGCCTTTAAAAGTAAAATAAGTTTCACAACCTCTTCAAGATGGCAAGTTAAGGTTTCACATGAAATTAAAATAGAAACAAATTCACATGCAACTCAAGATGATAAGCAAGAAGAGAAGACACCATCATTTGATAACAAAGTTCATCTCTCCTGGGCTACATCTCCAAGCCTATTCCAACAACTAGACTATATATTTATTTCAGCAGGAAATGAATACATACAACTTGTTGACAATAGATTGGCTTGTTTCTTCTACAAAGAAACATTCTCCTACAAAGAATTATCACTTAGAAATATGACTTCCTATAGAAATTCATGAAAATGTCAACATAAAAAGGGCTCTCACACAATATTTCCTTGTATTCCATCAAAAATAAAAAGTATAAACATGCAAATCCTCCACCATGAAGAGTTAAAAAGGGATTCTCTCCTTAATACATTGAGAAAAGACTTAAAATAGTTACAAACAACTACTATAGATGAAACTTGAAGATTGTAAAACCTCTAACTAGGCTCTCTCCATGCTCAAATATGCCTCCATACTGCTTCAAATTTGACTTTGCCTTTAGCACTAAAAGACTTGATTTTGCAAAAATTCCATCATAAATGGTCAAATAAGAAAACTGAGGCTTCCATTGAGTCTATGACACTAAAAAAACCCCATCTAGGCTCTTCTTGACCTCAAAAAGATTAAAAATTGAGCAAGATATGCTTCTCCAAGCCAAGTTATGCTATTTGTCCTGCAAATTGGAAAAACCTTGCTAACTGTGTGATAATTTTTCCCTTTTCTCAGTCTGTCGAGCAACAAATTTGCCTGGGACTAATGAGATTCTGACTAGAAAAAGTGCAATTTGTTTCCTCGTTAATTTTTCCAATAACCCCATGCAACATATTAGGGCTAGGGCCAGCTATTTGCCCCTGCCTACCAAGCCCTTCATTCCTATCGACGTGGTTTTATGTTGTACATAGGACCAAGGCCCGGGGCCAACTTCCCACCCCCACCACCAGAACTCTTGGTTAATGGTCATATGGTTGCCGATGGGATAGGGGCTAGGGCCAAGTGCCCTGCCCCTCTCGCAAACTCCCCATCATGGTCGTATGTGTGCCAATATTCTGGGGCTAGGGACAAGTTCCCAACCTCACTACCTTCCACCCTTCGCCATGAACGTATGGGTAAACATGTGACCTAGGGTCAGGGCTAATCGCCTAACCCCTCCTCCCCAAACCATAAACCATTAAACTTTAAATTTAATCGGTGAACTATAAGGTTAAGAAATAATTGGTGGTGTGACACTAGGGCACAAAGTTGTTACACTACAAGTCGAGGGATCGAGCCCCGCCTTGGCCTTTGGGCCTTCTATAAAAAAATTGGCCAATACCATGGTGCCATGTGGCACCCCCTCATTAGGCCATGTGGCATCCTATGATTGGGCCACCTCAGATTGTACAAACCAATCAAAATACGCCAAATGCACCCATATGAACATGCCACATGTCAATACCTTATTGGTTCAGTTCCAATCGTACCCTACACAGTCATTTGATGACATCAACTGTACAGATTTATCAGTAACAAGCCCAATCAACCCTACTGTTGACTTTTTAGTTGTTGGTCAAAAATTTCATAATGTCATAACTTCTTCATATGATGTCGGATTGAGGTGGTTCAAGCATCGTTGGAATAAATACAACGAATACTACAACTTGATGCTAGTTTTGGGATATTACGAGCACTTTCATTTTTGAACCTATTTTTGATCTCCATATCAATCATGGCCAATATTGTTATGATCCTTATAGGAGGAACGATAGGTGATATTTGCTAAATGAGTTCAAGAAAGCCAAACCACCTACATTTGATGGAGATTTGGAGAAGGCGGAAGATCCCGAGGCATAGTTACTTGGGATGAAGAAGTTCTTTGAGTTGCATGATTACACCAAGAACATGAATGCTGAGATAGTTATTTTCAACCTCAAAGAGAAAGTAGACATCTGGTGGGAAGATGTGAAGCGTGTTAGAGACATGACAGAGGAGTTGAGTTGGCATGAATTCAAGGGACTATTTAGGAAGAAGTACTTGTCATAAAGGTACTACAACAGTAAATCCAAGGAGTTCTATGAGCCAAATATGGGATCGATGATAGATGAGGAGTACACAACTAAGTTGTTAGAGTTGTTGAGGTATGTACTATATCTTAAGGATGAGAAGGATAAAGTTCAAAGATTTTTCAGTGGATCACAATTAACATTTGAGGATCATATTGAGTATGATGAGCCTTGGTCACTGGAAGAAGCCATTGGGAAGCTGAAACATTGTTATGAGAAATTGAAGCATAAGGCAGAGTCTTAGCAGGGTTGGAAAGGGAATGACCATATTAAAAGTAAATGGGCACCAAAGCAAACAAGACCTCAGGTTTGCAGGTTTGGTTGTTTATAGGTTTCTTATAGGTTTGCAGGTTTGGTTGTTTATAGGTTGTTTACAGGTTTGGTTGTTTTTAGGTTGTTTACAAGTTTGCAAGTTTGTAGGTTGGTTGATTACATGTTACATGTTACAGATGCATATTACATGTTATAGGTGCATTTACATGTCATGGGTTACAAGTTAGTGTAGTTGGCTATAGGTACTATGAAGATAATTCATCATTGGTAAGAGCATGGGCATTTGAGTTGAATGGCATGCCTACATCAACACATTTGAATGTACTTCCATTGGGTTCATACGATATGATTTTGGGTATGGATTAGTTGTACCTTCACAGGAGCAAAGTAGATTGTTATGACAAGGCTATTGAGTTCATGGATGACAGTGGAGAACAAAGGATCTTGTAGGGTAAGAATAAGGCTACATTAGTAAGAATGGTTACAACTATTTAGGAAAAGCACAATCACGGGAAAGAGTGTGTGTTATTTGCAGTTCATATTTCCAATGATAAAGTTAAGGAAGTTGAGGATGCAGAAGTCCTGAAGAGGTACCCAGACTTGCATTAGTTTTAGGATGTGTTCTTAGTAGATATTTTATAGTTTCCTCCTCACAAGGAAGTGGACTTTTCTATTGAGTTGATATCAGGGACAGCACTAGCATCAAAGGCACCATACAGGATGAGAACTCCAGAGTTAGTGAATTGAAGTTTCAGTTGAAGGAAATGCTTTATATGAGATACATTATGCCAAGTGCATCACTGTGGCATGCACCAGTAATGTTTGGGAAGAAGAAGGATGGTAATCTTATATTGTGCATTGATTACATGCATCTGAACAAGGTAACAATAAATAACAAGTATATGTTGTTGAGGATTGATGAATTGTTTGATCGACTGAAGGGAGCAAAAATGTTATTGAAGATTGATTTGAGATCAAGATATCATCAGGTACACATTAAGGAAGAGGACATCTACAAGACTACTTTCCATACCAGTTATGGGAATTATGAGTTTGTTTTAGTTCCTTTTGGTTTGACTAATGCTCTAGCTACTTTCATGTGTTTAATGAATAGCGTGTTACATCCTTATTTGGACAACTTTTTTATTGCATTCATTGATGATATATTGATATATTCTAAGAATGAGGAAGAACATGTCGAACACTTAGCAACAATATTGAGTTTGCTAAGAGAGAATCAGTTGTATGCCAAGCTTAGTAAATCCAATTTCTTGCGGACAAAGGTACATTACTTGGGACATGTTGTTTCCAAGGAAGGTATAGTAGTGGATTTGAAAAAGATAAGAGCTATTATGGAATGGGAAACTCATAGAAATGCGGATGAGGTTAAATCATTCATGGGGTTAGTAGGTTACTACAAGAGGTTCATCAGGAAATTCTCATGGATTGCATGTCCTATTACATCATTGCAGAGGAAAGGAAAGAAATTTGAAATGGACAAAGGAATGTGTGACAAGTTTTGAGCAGTGGAAGAAGTTGTTGAAAAATGCTCCAGTTCTCAAGATTGTATATCTGGATAAAGAGTTTGTGGTGTGTACAGATTCTTGCAAGAGAGGACTTGGTGGAGTCTTGATGCAAGAGGGATAGGTGGTATGCTACAAGTCAAGGAAAATGAATGAGCATGAGAAAAACTATGTGACACATGATATTGAGTTGGAAATGATCATCCATGCATTGAATATGTTGAGAAACTATCTTCTTTGCAATAGGTTTGTATTGTAGAGTGATCACAATGGGATGAGTTACTTGTTTGACCAATCGAATTGAAATGCCAAGTAAGCTAGATGGTTGGCCATGATCAATGAGTTTGACTTCGAGATCAAGTACATTAAGGGAAAAGAGAATAGGGTTGCAGAAGAGTCTAGGTAAATCACATAGAAGCTATGAGTTCATATGGGACATATTTATAGGATCGGATCTTACAGGTAGGATAGCAAGATGAAAGGTACATGGAGTTTATGCAAAAGTTACAACAATAGGGTACAGGGGAACATGATGTAGATTATCATGTTACGGAATATAGTTTGGTGAGATTTAAGGATAGGATCTATGTCTCAGACAACATTGAACCCAAGAAGCTTATCGTGAGGGAATTTCATGTTAAGATGTATTCAGGTCACCCAAGATATCAAAAGACATTGACAACAATGAATAAGTTATACTATTGGTCAAATCTGAAGAAAGAGGTGACATAGTTTTTGGCTAGGTGCTTATATTTTCAACAGGTAAAAGTCGAACGTAAGCATCCAGGTGGTCTACTACAACTGATTCTAATTCCAGAGTGAAAATGGGAGGTTGTTTCCATGGACTTCATTATAGGTTTTCCCAGGACATCTTGAAAGCATGATTCCATCATGTTTGTGGTTGATAGGTTGACTAAGGTAGCTCATTTTATTCCAGTTAAGTCTACTTATTCAGCTGGTGAGGTAACGCAGGTCTTCATCAGGGAGATAGTGAGACTGCATGGTATTCCAAAGAAGATTGTATCTGACAAAGATGTTAAGTTCAGTTCTAGGTTTTGGAAGGAGTTATTTGTAGGTTTGGGTATAAAATTGGCCTTGAACACTGTTAGAATATTCCGATACATAGGAAATATTTAAGTATAACTTGGTCTAGTGTAGAGTTAGGTAAAGTGTGTTTCTTTACTATGTAATTTTGTAACTTACAATCTGGCGGTCACGATATGTTCTAGAGATTACGTGATGTGACAGTTCATTCTCTCCTTAGTATTACCAACACTTTATTGTGGCTTAACACCCAATTGGTCCATGATCTCTATTTAAAGAGCATGGAGGGTCATTTGTAGGGTGACCGTTCATGAGAGAATCTTATGTAAATTTTCTTTCTTTTATTAATAAATTGCCTGAAGTGGCTGCATTGGCTCAGGACATGGACTGTTTCCCTCTTTGAAGGTTTTAACCACATCAATAATACTGGTGTATTGATCTATGATCTATTTGTGAGCGGTTTCCTTTGGTGTTCTATTTGAGGAACTTACCATGTAAATTCCTACATATCATCCATCAACAGATGGATAGAAAGAGAGGATCAATAGGATTTTGGAGGACATGTTGAGAATGTATGTTATGCACAAGAAGAGGAGTTGGGAGGAGTATCTTCCATTGGTAGAGTTTGCTTAAAACAATGGGGATCAGGAGTCATTGAGGATGACTCTGTTTGAGGCACTTTATAGGTGGATTTGTAATACTCCCATAGCTAGAATGATCTAGTGAACATGGTACTGATTGGACTAGACATGTTGGAAGAAATGGAACAGGAAATGTAGGTTATCAAGAAGAATTTAAAGGTAGCACAAGACAAACAAAAGAGTTATATGGATCAACATAGGTTGTTTAAGGAATTTCAGGTTGGGGAATAGGTGTACTTGCAAATCAAGCTCCAGAAGAGCTCCTTGAGGATTGGGTCATGTGCAAATTTGGAACCTCGATATTGCAAGACTTTCAAGATATTTGAGAGGATTGGACTAGTGGCCTACAAACTTGCACTGCCTCTGATAGTGAAATTCCATGATGTTTCCATGTTTCATTGCTTAAAAGATATATAAAGGATGTTTATCATGTGATTTATTGGTTTGTAATGTAGGTGGATCCAGAAGGAGAATTCCATCTGGAACCTCAATGCATTTTGTAATGGAAACAACTCATGCTTTGGAAATGAGAAATCGAGCAAGTTAAAGTGCAGTGGAAGCACTTTGGGACCATTGAAGCTACATGGGAGATAACTGATCATATGTGGGTATGTATCCTTCATTTCTTGGTTGTGGCAAAGGGGTTTTGGTATATGTATATGTATTTATGTATGGTTTCCATTGTAAATACCACAACGAGTTGTGTTATAAAGCTCCAATAAGCGGTATGGTTGTCATGTTTGTCATGTTGGTTTTTCTTTTTAGCATGTTGTTCATTGTAAATACTACATCAAGCTAAGTTATAAATCTCCATGGGAAATATGTTTTGGTTTTCAATAGTCTTCATATTTGTAGGTGTCATTGAACACTGAGGATGGTGTTTCTCTAAGGGGGAGGGCTCTGCAACAATCTTGGGATAAAAATTTTATGTAATAAAGTTAATAAAGGAAAAAATAAGACCACGATCATGGGATATGTATTCCAAGCTGAATGTTGGGCAAAATATTTGAATGGGTGTTCATTTGGTTTATTATGACTAAGAGGAAATTGGCAAAGGATTTGAAAAGGTAAAGAAGCATTAATTGGAATTTATTTATGAAAATAATGGAAAATAGGAGAAAAGGAAGGTGAAAGGTTATAGGCTGCATGCGAGGAGGAAAATGAAGGAAAAATAGAGGAAATTGAAGAAAATAGAGGCCTCATTGATAAAAAGGCTTGTGAGGATCAATTAACAACCTTTTTTCAATTTTATCTTGGAGCTCTCTCTCTATTCTCTCTCTTTCATACTCTTACACACTTAGAGCATTCTTGGAGCACTCTAGTACTAGAGAAAGAAAGGCAAAGGAAGGACAAGAAAGCAAAGGAAAGAAAATATCAAGCAAGAAAGAGTTGGATCAAGTGGCTACAACATGATTACTTGCAGGTATCAAGTTGCATGTATGATTTCCTTGCCAGGTTTGCCATGCATGGTATAAGAATGTGTGTATTTGGTTCTCTTGTTATCATTGGGATGATATTTGATAGGTGCAACAATGGTTTCAACTTTTCCTTTACATTTATGGATAGCCATAGTGTGATGGGGTTATTTCATTTGGTTGAGCTAGATTTCTAGATGGTTTTGGAATCGAGTGAGGTGGTGTGAGGAAAATTATCAAGGGCCTAGGAATCCCTTAACCAGTAATGGTGGGATACACGATAAAGCCTAAGGGTGGAGATGAGAAAATTTCTCAAGGTATTGGTGAGGAAATTTGGAGGCATCCAAGCTTGTTTAGGGCCCAGTGATCCCTTGACCGATTTTGGTGGGATTGCGGTAGATCGTGGTAGTGTATGTTTATTTTTTGGCCTAGGAACCCCTTGGCTAGTAATAGTGGGATTGCAGTAAAGCCTAATTGTAAAGATGATGGTTTCGGGCCTAGAAATCCCTTAAATGGTAATAGTGTGATATGTGGTAAAGCCTAAGGAATCCTTGGTTGTTTTGTTGTGAGTTCCACATTCATGCTTGGAATATGGCATGAGGGTGATTGGCTGAAAGAAAGATTTGGTTAAGCCCAATCTATGGTCGAGTGGTACATGGAAGTCCCTAACTTGGTTGGATTTTCACATGTTAGTAAGAGCTCTTTTTCCTCTTCTATTTCATGAGTATTCATACTTGTTATTATGTGGATTTAATGGTTTTTCTATCATTGTCATTATTTTGGTTATATGTTGGTTATAAGAATGGTTTTATGATAGGCTTTAGTTGTGGCTATCATCATGTTTTTATTAGTAAATGAATGGTTATTAAATGCATGACCTAATAGATGTTATTGCAGCTATTATGAGAGGAAATCATACCTTCTTGATGAATTCCATATAAGTATGAGACCCCTATGCTCAAATATGAATTTATAACCTATAGATTACATGTTCACAATGTGTTTGACGAAATGTATGTCATAGTCGAGCCTTGCTAGGTTAAGTTCTCTAAGTTTTGCATTAATGAATTTTTCCTTGTGTCATTCATCATTTTGGAAAGTTATATCAAATTCGGGGAAAAGGTCTGGACCCTAGCCTTGAAAAGCGGCTCAGATCTCGACGTCACATGCACAAAACTAGGTAAATTAAATTGTAGTTGCTAGGAGGCAGGGTTATCCATAAGACTGGAGGGTTACAGTGGATTGAATGCCTTTTTATGCATGTGAATGACAACCTAGTTTAGTGAAAAAGAAAGTTAACTAAAGGTTATGGCACTTGGAGTGGTTGATTGGCCCCTGGGGCTCCCATATTTCTTGAGGGAGGTCAGTAAAGTTTTGGTTGGTCGATTCCACTTCCTTAATTGTACCTAGGGAGTTGAGTCATATCATAGTAAATCTTTGTCACATATTTACCTCGGTGGACCGGTGAACTTGGGTAAGTGTGGGAGGAGAGTGTTACAATCTAATTACAACAATCCTAACTTTAATAAATTATATACAATTATTCTTAAAAACATAAGAAGATACATTAAATTAATTTGACACACACACTTAGGGAACCAAATCACTTGGTAATTGAAATGACCCCTATCCTAGTCAAAATACATTTTGACTTGGAGGTAAGATGCTCATGCATCAGGGGATTTTCTAATGCTCCCTATTTATCAGATTTTGTAGGTGAATTGACTTCATCTCATCTATTTTTTCCTACCGAGATGTACCATGACACCTTGACACTCATTGGCATTAATGGTGAGTATTCTCACATGGTTAACAAATATGATCAATTTTTGGTAATCAAATAATTTCCTTTTGTGTTCCACTTCAACATAAATTTTCACATAGATGATATTGTGTCAGGATTTGGGTTTCGGTGAATATTACTTGGTTTGTGATTATGATGAAAGTTGCAATTTTTAGTGGTGTGTGAATAAAAAGGGGATTATGTGCAAGGAAGATAAAATAGACTATTGTTTCAAAAAGAGAAGGTTATATGTTTCCTTGACAAATAATTTGCTAAGGGATTATATCTCTTTCTCATTCCAGACCTTGAGACATAATCCTATTTTGGCTATCCACCTGTTTGTTACATTACTTCTGTTACAAGTACATTTTATTTGTTTCATAGTATGTGGAACCATGGTAAGATTGATTCTAGAAACATAAGTGTCCTCGTGGTAGCACCAATCTCCAGTATCAGTTCATCATTCTTGGGTTTTTAGTTAGGTTTAGCATTTTCACATTGGACGAGTTCAAATTACATAAATTTTCAAAGTCTTGAACATGAATAAAGATTGAACTTCACTCATTCTATTCAGAACAACACCAAGAAATCTATATTTGTAATAACATTGAATTTATTGGTTCCTTTGTGCTTCTGTTGACAACATTAGTGGAGTTTTTAGGGTTTTTTGTCCATTCTAGTATAGGAACTTTACAAATGGTACATGAAAAACTATAAGCGATTTCTCAATTTTCATATAGTCCAAAGTTTTGTTGACACATTCATTCAATATTCTCTCAGTCCAAATGTTTTAGCACGAAAATCAGACTTAGCATACATATTTGTAAGTATTGAACGATGATAAATTTCTAATGCAAGAATGTTTTTATATCCATTTTGATTTATTAAAGACACAAGAATTTCATTATGTAACACCCTTAAGCTTGTGATCTTATCCTATTTTTTATACTCTATCTCTATCCTTACAATATATTTTTATCATCTACTCTCACTCTCAGATTATTCCCTCATACCTAAGCTTTCCATACATTTAATTTTATATGAAATTGTCATGTGCCACACTTTCTTTACCACTATACTAGTATTTGATATTATCTCACCTACATCTAATAATATTCATATTTCCCATTAATCCCGCATATGTTTCCACCTTTTTTCATGTTGATATTCCAAACATGATCATTGAAGTATGGCCCACTGAACCCTCCATGTACATGTATGATATTCACCTTGTTATATGAATAAGACTTGGCTATAATGCATGCAATCAATTACATATTGGGCTTTCGAAACTCATTGAATCACCGAATGTATTCCAATTGAGCTTCATGCATAGTCATTTGGGCCTTTAAAACAATTGGGTCATTCGTCATTAACCATTCAAAGTCATTTCCAATTCCACTTACCTATCATAATTTTTATGTAAAAAGTAGGTTTTTCTATGATCCAATGTCCATACAGGTCCTCGAACCTCCTCTTGAATAAAATGTATGTCATGCAATGTTTTGAGCAACATGATGGAATCAATCATTTGCTAAATTCTATGGTTTTAACATTCAAGTTACACTCCATTTATTTAAGGGTTTTTATGGATAGATAACTTGAGTGGATCATTTTGTAATGCGAGTATCAGAGGAAACATTGGCCCATGCCACTGATGTCCTCATAATTGGGGAGAAGTGATTTAAAAGAAAACCTCTAGATTGTGACACCTGCAATCAATTTATGAAGCTAACATATTATACTATTGATTTGGATAAAGGGGTACCTTGTGCTCAGGTCAAGGATGAGTAGTTGAAGCCCTTGGAAATTCTACAAAAGTATTTGACATGTGAAGGTTGGTATGTTCTTACTCTTCAACATCATATGAAACTCCTATTACATTTCAAATATAAAGTATCGTTAAATTTCCCATACTATTTATGAAAAAGTCTAGGAAATCTGGTGAGCCAAGTAAACAAAAAAAAAAGAATCCCCATAAGATTTTATATCATCATGGCTTGGTGAAAATGTTGGTTGTGGCATAACTATCTAGTAGAAATGATATGTGGGAGAAATTTATAAGTCAAAATAAGTTTAAAGAAAAACTTGATGAAGTGGTGGCAGAGAATCTTGTAGAAAAGGGAGTGATGATATTAATGATGGTCTTGGTGAAGACCCTAACTCCCCTAGAACCAAGGCCTTAATCCCTCCTTAGAGAATATTGTAAAAAATAAAAAATGGCACTCCAAGGAAAAATATTCTAGCAATCAATCCTCTCACTTGAAGGATTCCCATGAATATGATAAAATAGAGGAATATCCAAAACACTCAAGTGATATCCCCTTCCCCTCAACAACATGAAACTTAATAAGCCTTATTTTGTCTATAAAATGAAGGGGAGGATGCCAAAACAATTGGTGATTTCATTAGAACTAAAAATAAAAAAAGAGCCCAAGCTCCAAATACACCAAGCGAGTTACCTCTTAAATCACCTCCCAGTGGAGATGTTATGCAATTCAACCAAAGCTTCAAACCATCTACCAGTGAAGGTGTTAGACAGGTTGACCAAAGCTTCCAACCCTCCAAGCCAATTGTCAATGAGCATGTTAGACAATTTGAGACTGATCCATCACCTATTGAATCAATGTTTAGACCACCATTTAAATTGCTTAACAAAATAAAGAGGAAAGACAAGAAAATTAAAAGATTGAAGCAAGAAGTAATTGAGATAACTGTATTGAATAGGTATGTGTAGAGGTAAAATGAACAATTGAAAGAACAAAGTCAAATTTTTCGAGATATAATAAAGAGACACACTTTGAGAATAATTAATTTTATGAAACTCATTGACTCCATTCAACCATCATAGAAGAAGAAATAAAGTGAGAAGATAACCAAAATAGAAGCGGGTCTCAATATTTTGATTAATGCAATTGGACTCTCCTAGTAGTTTGTGCGATAACCTTAGTTTTGTCTTCAATAATTTTGAGAACCCTTTTTCATGACGACATGAAAGTAAACAAGTGTAGGGGAGATGGTGGGCTCCCATTTGACATAATCCATTTCCCCATTTTCCATTGTTACCCTACCGTTTTACCTAGAACTTACCCATATTATCCAAGGTTTCTATGTTTATAAGCCCAAAATCCTTCAATAAGCATATAGAGGTAAATGTTGCTTATTTCATTATGTTTCCTAAGTATTTAATAACTTGAAGTTGGTTTCTAAGTTAACTTTGATAATGATGAATTATTTAGTGTAAATCTTGTACCACTAGGCTACTTCTCATATATGAGTCCGTTGATTGGCATATGTTCACCCCCCCAAATGAGAAATGATCACATAGGTTTTGATGGTTGAATTGGTTGTATGGAGTGTGACCCTCGGTTTGTGCCCAAGATTCTTCAGGAAAGTGTGAGTTTCAATCAACTATGTTCAAAGTTTCTTGTGCATAGGTTGTTAGCGATATTTCCCTCTAGGATAACAAAGTTACTATTCATATGCATTTCATGTCATACAAATAGTTTGTGAAGATCTAGTTGTTTCTATTGCCATTGTAAGTTTATCCAAACAACTATATAGGATTAGAGAAGGCAAATCCAATTCTTTACCCTACCTATTCTTAATACTTTGTTTTACAAGAATGAGGGGAATCAGGTTAATCTCTATAAATGATCTCTTCTACATTTGTTTTCTTTATAATATAAAAACGAGGGATAATAGAGGAGGGAAAGGTTGTTGCTATTTGATAAAGATTGTAAACCACCTGTGAAATTTATTAATACTCTCTGTCATAATGTGATATGTATCAATTGATGATATTGTTGTAAATTAAACAAATCTTTTCATAATACAAATTGTATTTTTGGTTAATGGTATTATTGTGATTTCCCTCTTGTGATTGTAATTAAATTGCCCACTTCCTGGTTGGGAAGCGCCAATCAATCTCGAATGCAAAGCTACCTTGCCTTCTATTTAGTTATGTTGCAATTAATTTAGGGGTTTTCCTATAATGTTAAGGTCATCTTGTTGTAACAATCAGTTTCAGCCCATAGCCATGTATTAAAATTTCTTGGAACATTTTATTGCTTCATTCTTTTAGAACACACATTCAATCGTTTATTTGTAGTCTTTACATAATTTGATATGTTACCCTTCTCATTTCATTTCTAACCACTATGATTATTGCGAATTGGAACTGTTACAAACATCATTTCAGAATTTAATTGATCACTTCCCACAAGTACAGAAGCATGTGAAGATAAAGACTATACTTTGAGCCCTTTGTGAGGTCAGGTCCAAATAGATTAGAAATTAGTTTAATTTGGTTTTTTTTATCCTCTACGTCAGCAATACTTTGTGTCATATTGCAATACTATGAATTCATTTTATTGCAAAGAATAACTAGAATTATCTAGCATCTAAATCTAACCTCACTTCTCATAGCAATAACACTTAAAATATTTAAGTGAAAGATTGCATCCTAAACCCCGTAAGGAGATTAAAAAAAAAAAGACTAGTCATAGGCTTTTAAAATTGGTGTGTTCATGTTGGAGCAGTGTTTTGGGGTACAAATTTTGGGAATTGCATAAGGAGGACCATGTAGAAGGGTACCGTAGATGAAGTTCAAGCAAGTCAGCATGCAAGAATATGGAGAATAGGGAAAATTGTTAAGCTTATTTTGTATGTTTTTCCCATAGTAACATTTATGACCCATATCAATATTTTACTACTAAAGGGCTTGTTGTTGGATTTTGCCCAAATGTAAATCTATAAATAGATCAAAGCCGTGAAGTAAAAGGGATGTCTTAGGCTTCTAATATGCATGTATGTTTTGAGGCTTATCTTTTAGATAATATTATGCTGGTATGAGAACTAATATAGGTTAGTGAGCTGTGATGGAAACACTTGTAATGGAAAAGTCATAGTACTAATGAAAGAATCGATTTTAACTTAATTCTATGTCTTTTTTGCACTATGTGATGGCTTGTCTATTTTTCGTATTTTTGTTATTTTGCATGTATGAATGATGGGTTTACCATGTGGAATAAGGGTATACCTCATTTTCATTTTTTGAATGGTAAGATGTAATAATATGTAATAATATGTTAAATATGGTAATGATAGTGTAGGGTCTCCATCTACTTCATCACTGTTGGCATTAAGACTAATGCGTTGTCCTTGATGGAAACCTACTTGTTAAAGATGTCAAGATGATGGTAGTAGGATGAGTATATAGGCTAGTACAAATGTGACAAAGAGATTGGACAAAGGAATATTAGTTCAAGGATAGAGCAATGATAAAGGTAAAGTGTAGGAAAATATGCATGGGTCTTGTGAACAAAGACCGTGTACATACGCGAGTATGGTGAAGCAAAGTCGTGTATAGTTTACACACCATAATATTCTCAATACTAGGGGTCTTTACCATGGTATTGACCCATAGTAATGAGTGCAAAAATAGATATTTGATCTCGTTTAAGAATACCATCGGCATTACTAAGGGATTGGCTAAGGCCTAAGCTATATAAGGAGATGAAGATCAAAGTGCTATGCATGCAAGTTATGGGTTATTAATGAATGGTTAGATCTAAAACATGTGTGCACCAAGGAACATGAAGGAGATTTATATTTAATAGATCTGAAAGCATTGTAGTAAATAATAAACGTGTTTGCTTGATCCTTTATGATTATGACTAACAATGATAAATCTATGATGGTAATGATACTGTGACATGAAGATGTGACAATAAGAGTTGATAAATATGCTTTGTAGTTGCAACAAATGAATGATTAAGTAATTGTAGATCTGTATGTAGGTTTTCTTCAGAAAGGTCGCATAATACCCAGATCAACTTCAAGGGGGTCACATTTATATTATGCAAAACTTCAGAATCCGTATGCATGTGTGAAGAATTAAAAGTGCGTACATACATGGGTGTTCTTTATAAGAGTCACATACAATTTCTAGGGATTTCAAGCATGAACTATTAATGATGGTTGATCAATTCAATTATGTTTATTGTTGTGTGTCAACGATGTCTCTCTCATAATGATCTGTGTTTGAAAGTACCGGTTGGGTTGAACTGATTGTGGAATGAAATGTTAACTAAGTGATGATGTCATTGTATAATGATATGTATTTTGTTTTGTGATCTGTGATGGGTTTAATATGTGATATAGTGATTGTTTTAGTGTGACAAGGATTCAGGTATCAATATATTTGAGATCTATACGTGGGTATTCTTTAGGAGAAGCACGTATGTATGCATGTATGATATTAAGAACATTAACATATACAATCTAACATATGCTTGATCAGGGTTTACAGTGGTAGTTGTTGGTTTCTATTAGGGGTAACAATGTTTGGCTTGGTATATTAATGAGTGGCTATGCATTGGCATGATTTGTTCTGATCTAGTTTGATTTAGCTGCACTGGTTACATCAATTGATTTTATGATTCATTTGGCTTAGTACTTGAGTAATTGATTTCAGAATAGTTGGAAGTGGATCCAGTTTGAAACATTCTAAAAAGTGATCCATAAAGAGTTGAGGATAGAAGTGTTAAAAAAGGGGTGTTGTAGCTCCCTTCCAGTAGGAGCTGGAAAATGAGAGAAAGTTGTAGCCTTCTGCAGGTAGGAGCATGCGTAATGGTTAAAGTATGCACCAATACAAGATTGTAAGAATATATATATATATATATTATTATTTATATATATATATTATATATATATATATTATATATATATTATATATATATATATATATATATATATATATATATATATTGTGGTGGTTTTCTTCCACATTGGGTTTCCACCTAAAATATTGGTGTTCATGTGTGTTGGTGTGTTTCTTATGTGTTGTTAATCTTTCTTCTCTTTACTGCTCATAGTTTCTGCTTAATACATGTTTATTGACGTAATGATGCAATGTTTAAAGATTAACAATTGATAAATTATATGTAAATTTCGTTGAATGGATATACATAGTTTGATTTCATCATAGTTGCGTATATACACAGGTTCACTGAACAACACTTGTGTATATAAATTAGAATAAGAAAAGTAAAGTTGAAGTGAGTTTTAAAACCCTAATTCAATCCCCCTCTTAGTATTTTTACTAACAATTGGTATCAGACTAGGTCCTTCAGAAGAAGCTTGATCACTTGAAGGAATATTCATCAAGAGGAGAAATCAAGAGTGAGTAGCATTTATGAGGCCACCATTTTTTAATGGATCCAACTTGGTTTTTAGATATTTAGAACAAGAGCTTATCTACAGTCACTTGGAGCTGATGCTTGGGGAATCGTTGAAGGAGGCTATTAATATCCATCCTCCATTCCCATAGATGAAGAAGAAAAGAAAAAATATGAGGTTGATGCAAAGGCTGTCAATTCTTTGTTGAGAAGTTTGGTGTTGGCTTAGAGGGTCCTGACCTAGGTTCAGAGTTAGTTGCGCCAACCAACAAAACCCTACACTACTGGCCCTTTTGGCAACAACTTGTGTAGTGCAGGCTGTAGTCTCACCCGAAGTAGTATGGGGGGATGCTGGAACCAAGTTTTCACATCTAGAGATCAGTGTGGTGTCTTTTAGTGCCTCAGATCTACCTTCACACAGATTGATAAACCCCTTGGGCTCGGTATTGCAACTCTAGTCAAACTGTCTTTAGACCTTCGCGGAGGTCTACGATTGACTTTTGTAGACCTTTATTAGTTCATTTATCCACTTACGTGCGTTAGAGAACAATTCTAGATTAGGGTTTGCGTAGATAAGTGTGTGTTATTAATAAAAATTAGATAATTCATCAAAGTCCTCACAAAAATACATAAACATGATTGCGTACGTTATCTATTAGTTATGCAATAGAATCACGCACCATTAGATCAATATTTCATACACACATTATTTATCCATAACATATATCGTAAACAAAAGTAAACAGAAATAAACATATATACACAGTATTTCCTCGGTAAACTTCTTTATTGATCTTCAATTCAACTTGACTAAAAACAAGCCTGTGCACTCAAATACAGGGGTCGGTGCACTAATTTGCGGGCTCTTCCTAGGCCTTTGCACACTCAGCTGTAGAGCCTTTCTTTCCTATCTGACCCACTCTCTACGTCACTTTTCTCTTACTGACCCATTATATCCTAGATTATGCCTTAGATTCTCTAACCCACACTTATTTATAGCCTTTTACATACAATCCCATGGTTCGCGGACCATGGGTGGATCTTCAAAACTAACTCAACCTTTACATAAACAAGGTGTTAAAACCCTTTGACTCGTAATCCTCTACGCGCTCCACATCCACAAATCGCAGAGATGATACATTTATTACAAAAATTACACCAAAACTTGGGTTATTTTAACCCCAAAAGTGACCCAAAAATAAATAGATATACATAGTATTTCCTCGGTAAACTTCTTTATTTATCTTTAGTTCAACTTTATAGACTCAAAACTACCTTGCATACTCAGTTGCAGGGGTCCACGCATTCAGTTGCGAGGTCTACCTAAGCCTCTGTGCACTCAGCTGCAGAGCCTTTCTCTCATATCTGACCCACTCTCTGCGCTATCACTTTTCTCTTACTGACCCATTACATCCCAGATTGTGCCTTAAACTCTCTAAGACACACCTATTTATAGCCTTTTACATACAATCCCATGGTTTGCAGACCATGGGTGGATCTTCAAAACTGACTCAACCTTTACATAAACAAGGGGTTAAAACCCCTTTGTCTCCTAATCCTCTACGTGCTCGACATCCACAAATTGTAGAGACTTTAAATTTCTTACAAAAATTACATCAAAACTTGGGTTATTTTAACCTGAAAACTAACCCAGGGGACCCCATCCCAACAAGCCCCTAACACAAATATCGTGACTCGCCCTCGAGTCACTCGGTTGGTGCTGCGATCTTGCTGCGAAGATCCCCCAGCTCCACCTGAACTACTCCAACCTCGGTAACACTCTGCATGACTGCCTGCTTGACCTCTTTGACTAACTTCTCTGTGGCTGGGCCTTCTACGGCCAGCCAAATTATCTGTTGCATCTACTGCAAGCCCTTTAGCATATCCTAGATGGTTGTCATGATCTAATAAGCTTCTTCCAACCATGGCTGCAGCCTCGCCTTTAGCAAGGCCTGCTTTTTCAGTGCCACCTCTACCTATGCAAGGAGCTCCTTCCCTTCCTGTAAATTTGCAAGGCACTACGTTGGTTTGATTAAGCATGTCATTTCCCTAACTTCATCATATTGCTATTACAGCTCCCTAATCTCTGTATTTAATGTTTGCAGGTTGGGGTCTTCCTGCAGAGTTGTCACCAACTCCATTTCTTTCTCAAATAATGCCAAACAGTCAGTGACTGTGGAATCCTGGGTGGCCATTACTTCTCTAATGGTAGCTTTGTGCTTCTCCCAACCTCTTGCAGAGTCATGGGCTAGAATTTTAACTACAGCCCAGTTACTTTCATATTGAGTTCGTATTGAACCCGTCTAACCTCTGCCTTTGCTTCATGCACACCAGTGACTAACTTCCAGATCTTCGCTTCTCGCTATGCATCTTCAGGAATATGAAGCTCAAGCACTGTTCTGCATGCCTCTGTGAGTGCTGATTCCAGTTGTGAATTGTGCGCTTGGAGCTCTTCCTTCTCCTGCACAACCTATGTCTTTTTAGCAAATAGTGGCTGATTATTAACTTTAATCTCGCTGATAGCACTAAGATCTCATTGTTACCTGATGTGAAACTCTTCCATGGATCCTTGTAATAACGTATGCAATGAATCCAATTGCATCATAGTAAGGTTCAAGCCCATATTTGGGATTTTGTCCAGGAGGGCACGTTGTTTCTCGGTGTCGGCATGGACTGAACCTACAGGCAAGGGGAAGACTCGCACATCCTGCAGCCACGGAATCATCTCTGCACCTATACTTTGACCTCATTCCGAAATTCCTATTGCGCTGCTCACTTTCCTAACATCTGCTTGGATCTTGGTTGCTTAGATCTACAACTCTCAAAGATCCTTCTAAACTTCGCCCAATGTTTGCAAGTACTATTGTTCTAGCTGCTGCAACACTTCTGTTGCAGCATCGCGGACTTTGTCACCGATCTCATCCAGGTCTCTTTCCAGAGCACCATGGGATTGACCTGTATTTTTTGGGCTTTCTTCTTCTTCTGCGATCCACCTTGCTATTCCAACTCATGTCTTTTTAGAATGAAGGGGGTGAACTATCCTTCCTCACCTCCACTACCTTGTCCTGTTTTTGTTTAGAAAACTGGCAAAGGTGACATGTCATCTCTTTGGGTCTCGCACTGCTCTTTCTTTGCCTTCTCCTTAGCAACGCTTTCCTTCTCAACCCGAGCCTTCTCTGCAACATCCTTCTTTTTTGTGCAACCAAGTTCTACATAGCCTGCTTAGCTTCCTCCTTCCATTTGTTCATGGCCGCACTCTCCACACCTGTCCTTGGCCCAACATCTAAATCTAAAGGGGCACACCACTCAACTGGCCAATGCATAACTACCTCCTGCACATTGGTCTCTATCACCAAACATGGAAAGTCATGCCAATTCTATGTTAGGTCCTTCCGCGCCTGAATATACACCCTGTGAAAGTCAACCTTGAAAGTTGCGTAGGCTGACAGTTGTGTGTACAAGGTTAGGGACCACCTTGGATGCTAGTTAATGGCCATGCATAGACTCACTTCCATCAGGACCCAAAATATTTTGGTTTCTGTAATCAGCGTGGGGTCCTTTGTAGCCCACAAAGAGACGAATTACGCTTCCTTCGGTAACCCTTCTTCCAGTGGAGGTAATTGGCTATCCTTCGGTAGTTCTCATGCAACTGATACAATCAATAGAAGTAACCAAGCATAATGAAATGACTTGGTTTCATAGTGGGCCTTGTGGCAATTTGTGAGGAACTCCTGGAACAGGTATCTGGACTAGTTGAACAATATGTCCTTCACGTACTATGTAGAAAGGGACACTACAGGTGTCGGAACTTCATCCATGCAAAACTTTCTCATCACTTTTCCTACCAATATTTGTGAGGCCATTTGCATTGTGGGTTCTGAGATGGAAAAAATGGAATACCCGCACAACTTTTTCACCAGTTCGTAATATTTTTTCATTCGTTATGTAAGCTCCTTCTCTCCCATCTTTCCACCAAACTCCTTGGCCGGGTTCAGACCTTCATGTGGCAAGTGCGTAATCCTGTGAATGAGCATATATGTGATGGGTATAGGCCCTCCTAGCCATAAACACCCATCATGCACCAAAGTGAGTGGTTGTTGTATGAAAATTGTGTTAATGGGGGTGTGGTGTTAATGTGGCACCCATAGCAAGTTGAGAAAGCCTAATTACTCAACACTGCAAACCCATTCTTCCATTTCCAGCACTGTCATACCCGTTTCTTCATAGTAAACTCTCTTCATGTACTTGTCCATTGCTAAGTGTGGGAACTTAGCATGATCCGCGAGGTCCCAATCCTTCATCTTCAATAATGGGACTCGTGCGAGCCGCAAACCTTCAAAAGGTGCCTTCTTAGGTAGCAGGGGCGTGGAGATGGTGAATTTCTCTGAGTCTGGGTCTTTAGTGATCTTCGCTTTTCCCTTTCTCAGAGGGATATACCTAAGGAGCTTCATTATAGGTTATGTGCCTTCAACATCAATATCCTCCATTCCTTGGCCTTCTTCCGCCTCCAGGTCTACAACCTTTTCTTATCCTTCGTTGGTTGCTTATCTTTCTTTTGGGTTGGTGTCGTAGTATGCTTCCTTGGGGAAGCATGCACCTATACCAACTGTTAGGTTCCTATACTAATAGGTGTCATTTTTCATGATTGACAGTGATAAGGCCTAATATGTTCAAACCTTTGGCTGGTTGCAAAGGTGTTCCATATTCCAAGGAAACAAAAAATTAAAAAATGAAAAGAGGGTATGCCCTCAAAGAAAAATCAAAGGGCAAAAAGAATGAAATGGTCAAAAAGAAAGAAAATGAACCCCAAATGAAAAGACTAGGAAAGTGTGCTAGTCCAAAATGCCACTACTGTCCCATTTTTGAAGAATTTCATTGTGTGCAATCAGTTGACTTTTGTCACAATTGATGGATGGCCTAACAACTCAATCTTGGCCAGGTCCACATTTAAATTTACTTGTCTTAGAAATAGAGAATAAAGCCTGTCCAAATAGTTCAAGCTTGGTAGACAAATAGCTAGGTAGAGAAGCAAAGGGTCTCAACAGCTAAATTTGAGCCCTTGGAAGAAATAAGGGAAGACATAGATAGAAGGGAAGCTGAAAGAAAAGAAAAGAGCAAGGGTTGGCTAGTTCAAATGCACCCAAGGAAAAAGGAAGAAAAAATGTTAGGAACAGTAGGCTGGGTAGGGAGTCTTGATGTTGCAGAAGCAGGTTCATCAGTAACTTTGTCTTGCAAAGGTGATTCATTTCCTCACCATCATCAACACCATGGCAACTATGTGGTGACAGACCAAATGATGCATGTCTAACTTCCCCTCATTCCCCTCCCAACAATCACTCACTAACGTCCCCTAGGATATTGAGATCTGCTCAATATTCCTAGACCACTCCATTTCAGGTGAAAGTTTGAAGCAAAATGACATTGTCTACATGGGCGAAGAAGCCACATTTCTTGTGTAAATCATTTGTTTTCTCCTAAGCCTAAGTTATCCAACTTCACAGCTTAAAACTCTCTCATTTCCCTAAAAGTCTAAGTTGTTCACTCTTTGACTTAGTGCTTTATTCAAATATATGTTTCATGTTAACACACTAACCCTATTATATTAAATCCCTATATATCTTTCCCCATACCTGTATTATGTATATACAAAATAAAAACCCCAAAAAATTTACTATCCCGCCCCTGCTAATTATAACAATATGTCATTATTTAAGGGGATCCATGGTTTATTTGAAACCCTATGATAACCCTCCCCATGCACGACAACATTGGAATTTATTTAATATCTGGTTAAATAAATAACCAAACTCCGCAATCCAAACCATGGAATAACCCCAAACCTTTGAAAAATCATTAAAATAATGGCGGGTCCCCGCGCCATACTACACTGCCAACTCCGTCATGCGTCAACCGTTGGATCCCATCCTGCAGATCAGATGACCCGCAGCCATATCGTGACCCCTCCAGTGCTCGAATGATAGCTTTTGGGAAAATGACGGTTTCGCCTCTGTACAGAATCCACGCATCGCCCGCACGGTGTTATCACGACCCCTCCACCCAATACAGATTTTGCCCAAAAGTGGTGCGAGAAATACTGCATACCGCCCACCCCTCCACTGCCCACTCATGCTGACGTCACCTCCACATCACTGCTGCATTTTCCACCACATCACTTCTGCATTAGCTGCCACCTCATCGCCACGTCACCCACGTCATGACAAAACCTCACGTCATGATGATGTCATCACAAAAAAGCGCCAAAAAGCCCATAAAGCCAAAATTTTGTCAAAACTCAAGAATATATCATTTTCACACATTTTCTACTGGTTTCGCTTACGGAAGCTGTGCATGCAAATTACGACGAATTCGCCACCAGAAATCCAGTCCGCCACTCGACCAGTATACTCCGGCATTTCACTCTGCAATTCATCACTCTAGTCTGCAAATTCCTTGTGTGCGCGTCCAAAACCCAGGTATTTACCCGCTTTACCCTCTGAACCTGTGTTTTAAAAGTTTTCCACTGTAAATCACACCAAAAAGGCCGAATTTCAGATTATATTCTGTATATAGCTTTCAAACCAGTGTGCCAAGACCGCTCTGTTACCCACTTTTCACCAAAAAAAACTGCACATTTCGTGTCTCGTTATAAAATTCGCCCAGTGAGCCGATAAAAATAGGTATTTACCTAAATATTATTCCCAAGCCCCCTATTTTAAACTTTCCTCTGCAAATTTTCCAAAAAACGCCCAAATTTAAGCTCAAATCGTCAAACTACTTTCAACAAGTGCACCATTACCACTGTTTTTGTCCATTTTTACCGAAAAAACCCTGCAAAATTTGTTTTCCATTGTGAGATTCACCCAGCAAGTTAAAATTCAAATCGACTTCAGTCTGCAATTCCTTGAGAAAAGCCCAAGAGCCCTTGTTTGATCTACTTTTGCTACACAGACCCAAATTCCAAATTGAAAAATCACAGATAGTTGAGCAATGGAGGCTCCAGTGGCCCTGAATCTTGCACCTCTCAATGCTCCACACAAAGAATTGGAATGGATACCTTTAGCGAACAGAGATTTCCAAATTAATGACTTAATTTATGACAATCCTCACCTCCAAGCATTTTGTGAAATTAGGAATAGCTACTGCAACAATGCCGATGTCTATGGAATTTGGGAGTCCAACATGCCCATGTAATACCTCCCTTCATTGAATGTATTCCCTGACCTCATCCACCAATGCCATGCCAATTATGAGCCAACTCAAAGGGCAGTGATGGCCCCTTCTAGAAAATTCCTCTTTCATATCACCCCTGAATCCATCAATGAGATGCTACACTTCAAGCCATCTCAACCTCTGACTCCTCTTTCCATGGAATTTTTGCTTGACCAAGGAGCCAAATTGCCCAGTTCAGAGATAACCAGATTAACTCAATTATTCACGAAACCAGATTACCAGCACCGAGGCCCACCTCCTTATGTAGATATTTGGTTCACTGAAGCAGGAAAATTCATTATAGACATGATATCCTACATCTTGGGATTCAAAACCAGTGAGTATGTTGATGAGACTACCTTAGTTTTGTTGTCCATTTTTACTCCAGGACAACCCCCTGCTGTCACGTATGATTATGCTACCTTCATAGCTGATAAGATCCATGAGCAATTCATGAGCCTGGACAGAGAAAGAGTGTTTAAATACGCATCATACATATACCATTTGTTGCTGTACAATCAACCAGATAGTTTTAAAATTCCCTTCAGAAAATTGGATTGCAAAGGAGAGCGAAGGTTTGTAATCTCCTAGACCTCAGTATTCCACCGTGTTAGTGACTCCCCTTATTCTTACTGTGAATTCATTGACTTTTTCATACATCCAGCCTCTTCTTTATTAATGACCACTCCTCCTGCTAGACTCTCTGGTGAAATGCAGAAAATTTTGCAGCTTTCCGAAAGCTACAACATAGGTGACTGGTATTTTTACTAGAACCACACTGAAATCCGAATATATGGCTATGAACTGTGCCCCTACAAGCTACTCAAATTTGTGCCCATGAGGCTGTTTGCACTGGAGTACTTCAGGCAGTTTATCCAAGTAGACTTAACCCACTTTTGCAAGGCTAAGAAAAGGTACAACTCAAAATAAGAAATCAACTGGGCCCTTTTATTTTCAATAAAAGAGAATCCTAGGAAGAGGATGATAATATTTTAGGGCACCAACTAAAGCTGAAACAAAGTTTCTATTGGGCACCATATGACCCCAATCATTTCATAAGTTATAGGAAGGTGAAAAACAAGCTACTAGCATATGTTCATTGCAAGATCCCTGAAATTCAACAATATGCTAATCAACAAGAATGGTTAGAAGGCACATTAGTTGAAGAAATTACTGACGAAGAGAAATTGGAAAGAGCCATGAAAGAGCTTGAAAAAAGACTTGACCTGGACTCTGTTATGAAACCAGCTCAAGAAAATATAGAAAAGATAGATCAACGCCTTAGAATTCAACCTCTTCGAGGGGGAAACCTCCTTTACATTACATAAATGAACAATTCTTGGATGATTCAAATGATAAAACCTCCTTTCTTTATATAGGAGTCTAAGGAGTCACAATATAAGCCATCCGACCTAACAATAATAATATAAAGCCACAAAAATAACAATAGAGGGATTCTATGGGGCACACTAATAACAATATGGGGATAATAGGGGCACAACAATATTAATAAGGG